>JAJGRX010000152.1:3000000-3166855 GCA_025461125.1 Carex kokanica | reverse complement strand
CACTATCAATGATCCAATCATTTTCTTTATGAGTAGTAATCAAACACACCTCAAGAGTATATATTAATTAACATATACCTTGTTTTAATCTCCCCAATTTTAATATTTTTAGCAATTTTAGTATTTTGGGGAGATTTCAAATACAAATTCAAGCTAGTTTAGCTTTAGGAATCCAAACAACGTTTGCATTGTTGTTTCCTTTCCTAAATCTACATTTTAATGAGGTGTGACCAATTTTACAGCAATAGTTACAAAATGTCACCGATTGCTTGATATTGCGCGAACCATGTGTGAAAGTTACTTTAAAATCATCTTTCACTTCTTGAATTTGATTCCTATGATTATTGAATGACCGAGTCTTGTTAGAAATAAATTTATTGTGATGTTGGGGAACATCTCTTGGTGAACTATTCCTTTGAGTTCTATTTTGTAAAGCATTTTTGTTTTTAAGTTCATAACACCATCCATCCGGTCCTTTGAAATAAGTTTTATTTGACCTTTTTGGATTAAATGTGTTCCTATTACTATTTTTGTTTTTGTAATTTTTGTTGGAATATCCATACTTAAATGCATGATGTTGAGACTTTTGGTTTGGGTTTGACAATTTTGTTTTCCATTTGACATCATTATTCAAAGGAGTTTTACCATTTTTGGTATAAAATTGGTGAGTTAAATAATCCTTACTATCAAATTTAAATTTGTTTAAATATTTTTGTTGATTTTCTACATTAAAGTTTGAGTATGTCCCCCTTTTTCTTCGGGCTTTGTGAATACTTAGATTCAAATGAGGAGTGACCCTTCTTGTATCCAATGCCGTTCTATCAACTTTAAGCATTGGTCAAATTATCCATGTAATAAGGATCTATACTAGTAATATTTGAGAATTCACTAGGAGATCTTAATGCCCTATTTTTCGGTCTCCAATGTTTGAACTTTTACTTTTAACTTTCTATGTCTCCTAAAATGTGATTGACAAGAAATTTGAATTAAGTAGTACCATTTCTAAATTCTTTGTACTTTGGACTCAAAATCAAGAAGTTTAGATTTAAATTTTGTATGATTACCTTCATTTTCACACAATACCCTTTTTGATTCATCAAGCAACCTAGGTGCATTATGACGTGTTAGTATCTCATTTACGAAAGTGCTTGTCCTCATTGGTAATTATCCAATTATTGTTCAAATCAATTTCGGGTTCATTGTCTCTATTTGGTCATTGGTCAGTTCAGTTTCGGACCGTCACAACCTTCAAAGTCAGAGTCAAAATGTACCTCATTCGCGGAGCTTGTTGAAGCTTCATTCGTAATCATCCACCTCTTTGTTATTCCTTGACTTTGCAAGATTTTGAGAAATTCAATGGTGGTCTCATCGGTGATGTTCTTGTTAGCAATGATTGAGTCCACATCGATTATTGACGGACCTTCATCCACACTTGCTACCAATGCGAGGTTGATCTCTTCTTCATTTCCCGACTCCGTGTCGGATTCCTCTACATCATTTTCACCGGAGTCTATGCTCCACATAGCTTGCATTGCTTTCGCCTTTTTCTTGCCTTTGTATCCATCATACTTTTGTTTTGGCCTTCGGTCGTGTTGTCC
The DNA here is from genome assembly GCA_025461125.1 of Carex kokanica. NCBI lineage: Eukaryota > Viridiplantae > Streptophyta > Magnoliopsida > Poales > Cyperaceae > Carex > Carex kokanica. The sequence goes on along the minus strand of JAJGRX010000152.1, from coordinate 3,165,257 downwards.
TTCACCATCCTTGTTCTTCAAATGGGGAAATAGCTTGAAGCATGTTTGAATGGTATGCCCTTCTCTATGACATGCAAAACACACTACTCTTTTGTTCTCATCCTCACGTTCCTTGTTGTACTTTCTTTCAAAATCAAGCATTCCTTGGAACATTTTGGATAAGAGAAGGGCATCCTTGGAGGATTCATGGTCTATTTTATTTATGAATTGGCCATTTGGCATACGATTATTTGAGGAGCTAGAGTGGTTACGGTTTTGTGCCGGGAAAGCTACGGTTTTTGATTTAGACTCTTGCTTCAGTTCACCGGATTGTATTAGTTTTTCTTCAAAACTTCTAAAGTGCGCGTACAGTTCATCTGCAGTGAATGATGCATGTGTTCCTTGAATTGCTTCTAGGGCACTCACCAATCCTTCCCATCTAGGTCTCCTAAGCATAACTCTTAAGAGCTTTCCTACAATTTTATCGTTAGAAAGTGGTTCTCCCAATTCGATAAATTCATTTTGTATATGCATAAGTCTATTATACATTTCTTCTATGGTTTCACCATTTTCTACCTTGAATGTTTCAAATTTGGTCTCTAACCCGGTTATTTTGGTTCTTTTGATTTGGGTGTTACCCTCATACCGATTTATAAGGGCATTCCACATTTCTTTGGCGCTAGTTAAATTACCAAAAATCAAGGCAACTGATTCACTAACTGCGTTTAATATTGCATTAACCGCATTGTCATTTTCTTTCTTTTCAATTTTTGATTGAAGAGTTTGGATTTTGTTATCTTCTCCCTCAAACTTAGGTGTATACCCCTTTTCAATAATATCCCATACTTCAAGAATATTTAAATAATTAATCATAATTCTTTTCCGATGACTAAAGTTTTTGGTTGTAAGACCGAAGGTTGGGGGTTCTTTCACAAATCTATTTTGTGCCATTTTAGATCACTAGAGCTAGAATTAAGTGAATCTTAATTCGAGTAACTTGCTTTGATACCACTTTGTTGTCCCTAAGGCACCACTAATTTACTTAAAATTAAAACTAAAACAAATAAAGTAAATAGAAGAGTTTAGAGAAAATTGACACTCGGGATGTTAACGGAGTTCGGCAAAATGGCCTACGTCTCCGGGGCGTCGCAACCGCTTCTCGGTGCGCCTTTCTATTACCCAATGAGAAAGGTTACAACTTGTGAACCGGTGAGCCCTTACAACCAATGGGAAGTCACTCGGCCAACTAGAGTAGAGAACGAAGTCTCTAAGTCTAAAATCTCAAGAGAAACACTCACAAAAACTAACTCTAATATAATCTAGCAAGATTAGTGAAGTAGATTTGAGGTTGTGTAAAGGAATTTTGAAGTTTTAACTCTCACAACAATGGAGGGAATATTGCACAGTAAAATTGTGTTTTGAATAGCTGGGGGCGGCTCTGGATAGATTTGGAAGAAAACCTAATTGCTCTATTTATAGAGGCAGCTTCCAAAAGAGTATTCTGCCTACAATCGTTACCAACGATTGATTAATCGTTACAACGATTAGTACTAATATGCAATTAGGGTTTCAGCCAAATTCAAAATTCTGCGAAGCTTTCATAATCGTTACAACGATTACTCTCTGGAAGAATTGTGTTATTTCTCGCATTCTGATTTTCTGTGCAGCTATTTAATCGTTACAACGATTAGACAATCGTTGGTAACGATTGTTCCCTGACAACATCAAATTTATTTTACCAATTCTATGAATTTTACAATTTAAAATCTTGATAAAACTTGATGATTTCTTCAGAACAACAGATCCAGATTGCAATTTCAATTGTCCTAAACCTGCGAAGTATCTTAACTCAAAGAAATTGTTAAATTCAATTGTTGTATGTTTTGCAAATTAGTCAAATAGCATACTAAGAGTATTGCTTACAACAACAAAATATATCTTGGATCTCTTGACTCGGGCTAATATGTTGAATTGCAAAGCGTGTGCTACTCTTATGGCCACTGGACCACCCCTTTCCCACTTGGACAACTCCTTATTCGAGGAACCGCATCTATATCGAAGCATTGTCGGGGCATTGCAATATGCAACTATGACACTGCCAGCCGCATAGTGAATTTTGCGATATCTTCAAGGTACTCTATCTCACGGGTTACACTTCCACTCTTCTCCTTCATTGACCATTGATGCTTATAGTGACGCCGATTGGGCCGGGTCGACCGATGATCGCCGCTTAACATCGGGTTTTTGCATCTTTCTTGGCAACAACCTCGTGTCTTGGAGTGCCAAGAAACAACCGACCGTCTCTCAATCGAGTACCGAAGGTCGAAACCTTGCTCTAACTTTGTGCCGAATTGCTATGGCTTCAACATCTTCTCACCGAGTTACATGTTCCTTTATCGGGTCCTCCAACCCTTTGGAGTGACAACATTGAGGCAACATTTCTAGCTTCCAACTCAATGTTTCATGCTATAACTAAACACGTGGAGATTGATTTCCATTTCGTTCGTGAGAAAGTTGTCTCCAAGGAACTTTGTGTTCGTTTTCTATGCTCTAATGATCAGCTTGCAGATGCCTTAACCAAACCGTTACCTCCAAACCGGTTTCAGCTATTGCGTGACAAGCTTCATGTGGTTCAGCCCCCTTCCGCTTGTGGGGGGTAACAAGGCATCTACTGGATGAATCCGTTTCAATACCAATTGGACAAAGGGTCATCATTTAGTTATACTACAATACAAACTCTCTGTAATTCCTCTCCAAAATAACGCCTAATCAAGGCTTTTGGACTGTAGTTAAATTAGGGCTAATTCCTATAGAGCTCTCTTATATAAACAGCTTGTAAAGCATTTTTACCAGTATGAATGAAATACGAAATACATTTCTAAATCCTTTCTTCATCTAAGCTCTTTTATTATGTCCACTATTTATTCCTATATGTCTGTCATCACGTCATCACGTCGTATATATCTTCTAACATGTTGGATCCGTATCCTCCCGGGTACCTGATTGAAGACAATTACGATCGGACGGTCCAGATTGATCTTGTTTGGGCCAAACTCAATCCGGTACCTATAGAGACCATAGGGAGTCTGTTTTGAGATTCGTGCCATGTTAACAAAACCGTCTGATCGTAATTGTCTTCAATCAGGTACCTGGGAGGATATGGATCCTAACATGTTAGAATATAGCTGTTAGAATATATAGGCTATATAATATAGCTGGATGTGTGTGGGACCACACTATATTGTATCCGCGCGTCTTACGCGCTGTATATTATTGTGGGTGTATACAATCATAATTACGGCTGGTTTTGTAATACTTTCCTGATTAGGGATGCTTTACCACCTTTTTATTTTATTTTGTAGTCCCAGGTCACTATATTTTAGAGGAATTATATAATATGAAGTATATCATAATATATAGGGCCATCTGATGCTACTTCTCCTGTTACATTATTTAATTGTTGGATCATGACATCATACCGAAAGTTTTATTTATACCATAAAAAATGATAAACACAAAAACCATGTTTTCTAGAGAATTTCCAAAATACCAGAGCCGCCTAATGCCTCTGAGGTCCCAAAATCTAAGGGCCGCCCAATACTTTTGCGACCCCAGTGCAGGGGCCCGCCAAATACTCATGCGGCCCAGGGCCAAGCAAGATATATTATATGAAGTTTCCAGCCTAAGGCGGATTCAGGATTTTCATCAAAGGGGCAAAAAAATATCAAATCAGATTTAAATCCATTAACTAATTAGGTACTTAATAAAAAATAATGCTTTAACTTATACTTTCCAATGCTCTGAATTGTAATTTATGATACTCTAACTTATAATTATAATTATCAATCAAAATTCAACAAATTTATTTCAATTTTAACCCTAAATTTAATTCGAATTACAAATCAAATATTTGGAGGAGGCAAAAAAAATTTCAGAGAAGGCAAAGTCGGTCAGAATACGATAGATTTCCACTAAAACTCAAAATCCAGAGAGTAGTTGCCCCCGGAACTACCTGGGTCCGCCCCTGTTTCCAGCGGTTCCTTAAAGGCTAGCTTTTAATAAAATAAAAAGTTTGAAGCTGTTTGATATACATGACCACTAATTAATTAATTAGTTAATCCTTTCACTCTCTCTTCTATACATATGCATGCCTTCTCAGACACGTGGAGCCTACCTATTATATTGTGGTGAATACCCTCAATTAATAAAATAAATTATGTTGGTACTTAAGATTAAAAATATTATTCTTCACAAAAGAAAATTGTGGTGCATATGAAACTATGTTGCATGGATACGGGTACGGGTATCGTATCCGAAGATACGAAATTTTTCAAAAATCAAGGATACGATACGCCTATTATATTATATTATTAGTTCAACACTTGTATTATATAAATTAAATATCAATTCAAAACAAAAAAAATTCTAAATATACATTAAATATAAATGCTATTAGATTATAACATAAAATTTGAAGTGGTGTAGTGGTGAAGGCCTTTGGAGCCCATAGCAAAGGTCCCAGGTTGGATTCTGCCATGGAGTGCTAGAAAAATTATTTTTGGCGCGGTCCACAGTGATGGTGCGGTGTACGGTGGACTATGCGCGGTATTCAGGCCGTATCCATACGAGTTAGAGCGTATCAGAGACCGTATCAAAGGATTAAGGATACGCCACTAAGCCGATGCGCCAGCTGACGTGTCGGATACGTATCGGAACCGTATCAGACGCGTATCCGTATCCGATACGTGTCAGATACGGGTACATAACCTATATTGGAGTATCCGAGTAACATAGATACGAAGGGACTGCGTTCATACGGCTTCCTTGGTTTCCTTCAAAATGAAATCTAGCTTTGGGATCTGTGCCTTTCTTAGTTTGTATATTTTCAAAAATTGTCACCGCCTCCTCTAAACATTTCCCTCATATTTCTATTAAATAAAAACAAAGGCCAATGGGCGGCCTCCAGTCTTTGTAATTGCAAGGCCATTAAACAACCTGGGTAAATGTCGAATTTCTTCAAATTTGATATGTTTTGTTTTTTTTTGTTATGCTATAAATAAAAATTTCGGAACATCATGTGGTGAAGCTATTTTGAAAGAATGCTTGGCTACAACTTTTATACGGTAAAATAGTGCAGATGTTTTGACCTATATATATACACACTATTGCATGTAGGGGTGTTCAAACGGTTCAATTTATTCAGTTTTCAACCAAACTGAAAATTTTCAGTTTAAATGGTTCAGTTTTTAGGTTTAAATGGATCGGATCGGTTGAAATTTTGAATTATTTTGGTTTGAATAGATCGGTTCAGTTTAGACTTTTTAAAACCGACTAAACCGAACCGACCGAATTATATTGGTTCAAGTATGATTTATATTTTGTTTGGTTCAATCATTGCTTCTTTTCTTTCATTTTAGTTTAAATATTTTAGAACATCTACATATTTTGTATGAAATTGAACAACTTGTGTATGAACATGTGTAATTTTCATTAATAATGGTACCAATAGGTTTAGTTCGGTTCGGTTCTTAATCGGTTTATAAGTTTAATCGGTTCGGGCCGGTTCTATTTTTGAAAACCGAAGAAAAATTTGGTCTGGTTATTTTAGTTCAGTTTCAACCGAACCGACCATTTGAACACCCCTAATTGCGTGCAGGACCAACCCTAATTATACTAATACACTCTTAAATAATCAAAAAATACATTCGATCTTATATATTATATGAGTAGAACTAGGGTGTGATGTGTTGACCAAATCCTTTGATGAATATAACTTCATAATCTATCGGATTGACTACAAACGAGACCAATTTAAACCGTTTTTAATGAAAAATGTGGAGGTTTAGCCTCCAGATTCCATTAAAAAAACACCAATGGTGTCAAAGGTTTACAAAGTTTTGAAGAAAAGTAAAATCAACAGAAATAAGGAAAAGGAAAGAAAACAAGAAAGGAAAAATTAAAATTAGGAAAGTTCTGCAACTTTACAAATGATGCGTGTACATGCAAAATTTTACAATTTTCGAATCAATTTAGTACAAAATCAAGTGGTCAAAATTAATTAAAAATGAATGCATTAAAATAACTTTTAAAACTTCATTTTGGATCATTCATTTTTCATCAATTTGACTGCTTGACTTTGGACTAAATGAATTCGAAAATTTGAAAATTTTACATGTAGGCGCATCACTCGTGAAGTAGATCAGTTTCAATAGTTTGGATTCGTGTCGTTTGAAGTCAATCCGATAGATTATGGACTCACCAAAGAATTTGATGAGCACATCACACCCTAGTTCCACTCTACATTATATATATAGGAAAATGCTAATATGCTACGCGTAGCATTGAGGGCCTTCGTGCTACTGCTCAATATTTGAGTTTTCAAAATCCTAACAGTCGATCTGAACCGTTCAACATGATCTCCATATAAATATGTACTTGCAAACCAAATTTTACATTTTTAGAATTTTTTTACTATTTTTTTCGATAGGTAGAAAATCACTTGATCTGAAAATTCTGTACCATTCAGATGGAGATTGCAAGTACATATTCATATAGAAAATCACTTGATCTGAAAATTTGTTTGCAAGTACATATTCATATGGAGATCATGTTGAACGGTTCGGATCCACCGTTAGAATTTTGAAAACTCAAATATTGAGCCGTAGCACGGAGGTCCTCTATGCTACGTGTAGCACCGTAGCCAACTCCTATATATATATAGAGGAGGGATCCGATTACACCACTTTTGAGTTACCACACAGTTACCCTCCTCATTTTCTACATTTTCAAAGTCCAAATCATCGATCCAAACCGTTCAACATGATTATCTAAATAAAATGTGCTTGCAGATCAAATTTTACATTTTTTTTGAATTTTTTTACTATTTATTAAGATGGGTACAAAATTCAATGGTCTGAATTTGACTAGCTTTTGTAAAATAATTAATAAATAGTAAAAAAATTCAAAAAAAATGTAAAATTTGATGTGCAAGCACATTTTATTTAGATAATCATGTTGAACGGTTTGGATCGACGATTTCGATTTTGAAAATGTAGAAAATGAGGGTAACTTTGTGGTAACTCAAAAGTGGTGTAATCGGATCCCTCCTTATATATATATATATATATATATATATATATATATATATATAGTAGGGCTATTGTGCTTTGCAAAGTAAAGCCATCGTTTTACTTCGGCTTACTTTTTGGATTTTCAAAGTCCAAAACGTCGATCCGACCATTCAAGTTGATCTACATATTGAAATGTGCCTGCAGACCAAATTTTACATTTTTTGGAATTTTTTTACTATTTATTAAGCCACTTTGAAAATTGCTGATCACATGGTCCAGAAAAAACAGTGCAACAAAATTCTAGACCATGTGATCAGCAATTTTCAAAGTGGCTTAATAAATAGTAAAAAAATTCCAAAAAATGTAAAATTTGGTCTGCAAGCACATTTCAATATGGAGATAATGTTGAGCGGTTTGGATGATGGTTTGGATTTTCAAAATAAAATATGAGCTTGAAATAAAACGTTGTTTTACTTCACAACTCACCGTAGTCTATCTCTCTCTCTCTCTCTCTATATATATATATAGAGAGATATATAGAGAGAGAGAGAGAAAGAGAGAGAGTGGCTAATATCAAAATGTTTGTACCAAGGCCCTCGTGCAACCAAGTCGTTTTCGGATTTTCAAAGTCCAACCGGTCGATCCAAACTGTTAGATGTGATCTCTATATTAAAATCTGCTTAGAGACCAAAATTTACATTTTTTGGAATTTTTTTACTATTTATTAAGCCACTTTGAAAATTTCTGATCACATGGTCCAGAATTTGGTTGCACTGTTTTTACTGTTCACCCGGATCACTTGTGCTTCCAGATCAAATTTTACATTTTTTTGAATTTTTTTACTATTTATTAAGATGGGTACAAAATTCAATGGTCTGAATTTGACTAGTTATTATACCCATCTTAATAAATAGTAAAAAAATTCAAAAAAAATGTAAAATTTGATCTGGAAGCACATTTTATTATGGAGATCATGTTGAACAGTTTGGATCGACGATTTGGACTTTGAAATCGTAAAAAATAGTTGTTGTAACATTGTTGTAACTCAAAATTGTTGTAACTTGATCCCTCCTCTATATATATATACGAGGAGGGATCAAATTACACCTTTTTTGGTGACACACTTTGACACCTACCATTTTCAAAGTCCAAATAGTCGATCCAAACCATTCAACATGATGGATATATTAAAATGTGGTTGGAGATCAAATTTTACATTTTTTTTGAAATTTTTTTACTATTTATTAAGATGGTTACAAAATCGTTGTTTTCAGACCATTGAAAAATAGTGATTTTGTAACCCTCTTAATAAATAGTAAAAAAATTCAAAAAAAAATGTAAAATTTGATCTCCAAGCACATTTTAATATATCCATCATGTTGAATGGTTCGGATCGACTATTTGGACTTTGAAATCGCAAAATTGACCTATAAAAAAACGGTGTCATGATCTGTCACCAAAAAAGGTGTAATTGAATCACTCCTCTATATATATATATATATATATATATATAGAGAGATGGGCTATTGTGCTTTGCAAAGTAAAGCCATCGTTTTACTTCGGCTTACTTTTTGGATTTTCAAAGTCCAAAACGTCGATCCGACCGTTCAAGTTGATCTACATATTGAAATGTGCTTGCAGACCAAATTTTACATTTTTTGGAATTTTTTTACTATTTATTAAGCCACTTTGAAAATTGCTGATCACATGGTCCAGAAAAAACAGTGCAACAAAATTCTGGACCATGTGATCAACAATTTTCAAAGTGGCTTAATAAATAGTAAAAAATTTCCTAAAAATGTAAAATTTGGTCTGCAAGCACATTTCAATATGTAGATCAACTTGAACGGTCGGATCGACATTTTGGACTTTGAAAATTCAAAAAGTAAGTCGAAGTAAAACGATGGCTTTACTTTGCAAAGCACAATAGCTCATCTCTCTCTATATATATATATATATAGTGCTGGGCTTAGCTAAGCCATGGTGTAAAACGACTTGGTGCTCCACGCCTCATTATTTTCATTTTGAAAATCCAAACGACCGATCCGAACCGCTCAAGTTGTTCTCCATATTGATATGTGCTTGGAGACCAAATTTTACATTTTTTGGAATTTTTTTACTATTTATTAAGCCACTTTGAAAATCACTGATCCGGCGGTCCAGAAATTTTTACTGTTTTTTACTGTTCATAAGTATTTTCAGATTTTCAAAGTGGCTTAATAAATAGTAAAAAAATTCCAAAAAATGTAAAATTTGGTCTCCAAGCACATTTCAATATGGAGAACATGTTGGAAGGTTCGAATCGACTATTTGAACTTTGAAAATGAAGATATGGCGTGGAGTACCAAGTCGTTTTACTCCATGGAGTAGCCTAGTCGGACTCTATATATATATATATATATATATATATAGAGAATGGCTAATATCAAAACGTTTGTTCCTGGGCTCAGGAACAAACGGTTCCGTTCTCCAATTTCCGAAGTTCAAACAACAAATCCAAACCGTTAGATATTCAATCTATATTAAAATGTGCTTGGAGACCAAATTTTACATTTTTTGGAATTTTTTTACTATTTATTAAGCTAGTTTGAAAACCGCTGTTTTTATGAAATTTCTGCAGCATTGAAAAACAGCGGTTTTCAAACTAGCTTAATAAATAGTAAAAAATTTCCAAAAAATGTAAAATTTGGTCTCCAAGCACATTTTAATATAGATTGAACATCTAACGGTTTAGATTTGTTGTTTGAACTTCAGAAATTGGAGAACGGAACCGTTTGTTCCTGAGCCCAGGAACAAACGTTTTGATATTAGCCATTCTCTATATATATATATATATATATATATATAAATAAATATATATACCTAACCTAAATAATCAATATGCAATTATATAAATTAAGATCTGGATCACTTGCTGATGTACGTGAAATACTTTTTGTTGGAATTGGACATATATAATAAAAAAATGCACTAGTCAGCATAATCGATTCTAGAGTTAGAATAGACAATTTACTCCAAAAAAAGGTTAGAATAGACAAGGATAAATGGTTCTTTTGTAGGTGTCATGTGCACTTGTGAAGAATATTGGTGGGTCACCGAAGTTAATAAATATAAGAGAAACATCATAAATTATTTTTTGGAATGATGCACAATGAGACAATGGTAGTGGGTAGAGATCGATGATTTCTTTTACTTCCCGGAACTGAGAGTGAGTCTCCGTACATAAAAGGAAATATAAAGGTTGATTGTTGAATTTTAGAAATAAATGTTGGAATTCAGAAAGGTCATTATTTTAAAATAAATTATATATATATATTTGTTGTTTAAATTAAACAAATATTTTATTAATGAGGGGAAAACTATGGAATTTTATTAAGAATAACAGAAATTTACATGAAATTTACAAGTTTTTTTAACATAGCATAAGACTAATAAGAAGCTAAACACGCTGTTAGATGCACTGTCATGTCCGGAGGAACATACCAACCTAATAAAAAAAACTAATAAAAGGAAACCGTGGGAAGAACAACATTAGGGCAGAGCTCAGCTTTGAGTATTTGCTTTTTTCGAGTGAATGAACGAGGTAGAGTTCGGAGTAGAGTCAGACTTTCGAACTATATAAGGTTTATTCGTTTCTTCTTCTCAGTTAACACAAATTCCTTAAGTTGCATGCTTTATCCCATTAAAGAGTTACCCATCTTTATGCTTTTATTCATTTAAAGGATTACTCTTGGACTCTTGGTGGAGAACGTGACATTTCTAGTACATATAAACTATATATTAATTTGACCAAAACTACAAGTGTGATTGCTTCAATAGGATTCCTTGAGATTGAAAAGAGAAAATAAAAATGTTATGAACTGAATTGATAAATTGAATAATAAAACGAAAAAATATTTGGATTATTGAAGAGTAAATATCAATTTAACAAGAAGATTGGAAAATAATTATGAAATCTGATAGAAGTTGAGATTGATACATCAGCGATAATGAAAAAGGGAAAGTAAGATACTTATATTACTATCCTAGTTGGCTAGAAATATTCCTAAGAAATGAAAAAGAGAGTAAGATACTAAAATTCTCAAGTCAAGTTGATCTCTTCTCTTCCTCGACTAATTTGTCTCTTTTACAACTCCTTGGTTTTTTTTTTCACAGACAAGTATAAGGTTCTTAGAGGTTTCCTTATCTTTTATTATATTTTTTAATCGTTTCTTCTCCATAGTTAGCACAAATCTCTGGCTTAATAGCAGTTGCATTCTTTATCCCATTAAAGAGTTACCTATTCTTATCTCTTTATCCCTTTAAATGATTACTCTGGTGGGAAATGTGACATGTCCAGTGAACTACAAGTTATTAATATTAAATTATTAATTACTAGTTTATCTCTTACTCAATCGACCAGACACGGTACCGTAATAGGGATTCTCCCCGGTACTGTAATAGGAAATCTTTTACAATTACTAGATCTGGACCGTTCTTTTTAACTTGGCATGCATCTCAAAGCCCAATAATACTGCCCCTACGCTAGCTCGAATCTCAAAGCAACTGAGAGTTAATCTCAAACCGTAATCTTTTGCAGTATTAGAGATGATACTAGTTCTCAATTGACCTTCATTCTCTCTTCTTCCCTCCATTGTAGAGCCATCATATGCCGATATTTTTATTAATAACCTAAAACAAAAGAAAAATATCAAATATAACTCCGATTTGAACTTATTTTCAAATCTAACCTAACCGCCCAATTATTGGGCGGTCCACTCTGCCTAGCTAACCGCCCAGTAATTTTTATACATAAAACAGATGCATTTAATCAAAAGAAGATAGATTATGTGATTGGAGAGCTGAGATTAAATCTAAAAATTAATCTTTTAATCGTAGCCGTTGGCGGATCGAACACCCAACGTGCTTAATAATGGAATGGAGATATAAAGGTTGATTGTTTAATTTCAGAAATAAATGTTGGAATTCAGAGAGGTCATTATTTTAAAATAAATTATATTTATTTGTTGTTTTAATTAAACAAATATTTTATTAATGAGGGGAAAACTATGGAATTTTATTAAGAATAAAAGAAATTTACATGAAATTTACAAGTTTTTTTAACATAGCATAAGACTAAGAAGCTAAACACGCTGTTAGATGCACCGTCATGTCCGGAGGAACATATTTTCAATAGCCCGCAACCTAATAAAAGAGCAACATTAGGGCAGAGCTCAACTTTAAGTATTTGCTTTTTTTGAGTGAATGAACGAGGTAGAGTTCGGAGCAGAGTCAGACTTTCGAACTATATAAGGTTCTTAGAGTCTGCTTTGTCTTTTATCACATTATTTATTTGTTTCTTCTTCTCAGCTAGCACAAATCCCTTACTTAATAGAAGTAAGAAGTTGCATGCTTTATCCCATTAAAGAGTTACTCATCTTTATGCTTTTATTCATTTAAAGGATTACTCTGTGGGGAATGTGACATTTCTAGTGATCAAAACTACAAGTGTGATTGCTTCAATAGGATTCCTTGAGATTGAAAAGAGAAAATAAAAATGTTATGAACTGAATTGATAAATTGAATAATAAAACGGGAAATATTTGGATTATTGAAGAGTAAATATCAATTTAACAAGAAGATTGGAAAATAATTATGAAATCTGATAGAAGTTGAGATTGATACATCGGCGATAATGAAAAAGGGAAAGTAAGATACTTATATTACGAGTAGAACTAGGGTGCTCCTAAGCTCACCAAGCCCTTCGTGAGCACGACTCTAAAACCTATCGACTTGACTTCAAACGACATTTTCAAACCGTTAGATGTTCAATCTATATTAAAATGTGCTTGGAGACCAAATTTTACATTTTTTGGAATTTTTTTACTATTTATTAAGATGGTTTGAAAATCGCTGTTTTTATCAAAATTCTGCACCATTGGAAAACAGCGATTTTCAAACCATCTTAATAAATAGTAAAAAAATTCCAAAAAATGTAAAATTTGGTCTCCAAGTACATTTTAATATAGATTGAACATCTAACGGTTTGGAAATGTCGTTTGAAGTCAATTCGATAGGTTTTAGAGTCGCGCTCACGGAAGAGCTTGGTGAGCTTAGGAGCACCCTAGTTCTACTCCTTATATTACTATCCTAGTTGGCTAGAAATATTCCTAAGAAATGAAAAAGGGAAAGTAAGATACTAAAATTCTCAAGTCAGGTTGATCTCTCCCCTTCCTTAACTGATTTGTCTCTTTTATAACTTCTTGGCTTTTTTTCACATACAAGTATAAGGTTCTTAGAGGTTTCTTTATTTTTTATCATATTTTTAATCGTTTTTTTCTTCATAGTTAGCACAATTTTTTTTTGCTTAATAGCAGTTGCATTCTTTATTCCATTAAAGAGTTATCCATTCTTATCTCTTTATCCCTTTTACATTTGGATGTTATGAGAATAGGGTTGTTCTCAGAATAGCGTTACTATTTTGAACAGCTCAATCCAAACAAGTGTGTTGCTATTCGGAATAGCATGGGATAGTGCTGTTCTCCTAACCTCACCAAAAGCTGGAATAGCTTTCAGCGGATGGAAAAAAAATTGGCTAAGGGGAGAGAAAAGCTACTTTTCATTTTTTTATTACTTTCACACTTAACTGTTACTTTCACACTTAGAAAAATTGGCCAAGATGCTTCAAATATTTTTAATTGCTCTTGTATGAATTTTTATTTTTAATTGCTTTTGACGTTGAGGTATTAACTTCAATAAAAAGATGTTTCAATATTTTCTTGTATGAATTTTATATTTTTAATTGCTGTTGACATTGAGGTATCAAACTAATATTATATTACATTTAATATTTAGATAATATTATATTACATTTAATCTAATATTTTATTTAATAATAATCTAATTTTTAAAATAATATTATATTACATTTAATATTTAAACTAATATTATATTACATTTAATATTTAAACTAATATTATATTACATTTAATATTTAAACTAATATTATATTACATTTAATATTTAAACTAATATTATATTACATTTAATATTTAAACTAATATTATATTACATTTAATATTTAAAATAATATTATATTACATTTAATATTTAAACTAATAATATATTACATTTAATCTAATATTTTATTTAATACTAATCTAATATTTAAAATAATATTACATTACATTTAATATTTAAACTAATATTATATTACATTTAATATTTAAAATAATATTATATTACCTTTACTATTTAAACTAATATTATATTACATTTAATCTAATATTTTATTTAATACTAATCTAATTTTTAAAATAATATTATATTACATTTAATATTTAAACTAATATTATATTACATTTAATCTAATATTTAATTTAATATTATATTACATTTAACATTTACCCTAATATTATATTATATTTAATATTTAAACTAATATTATATTATATTTAATATAATATTTTATTTAATACTAATCTAATATTTAAAATAATATTATGTTACATTTAATATTTAAATTAATATTATATTGTATTATATTTAATCTAACACATATATTATTACTTTATTCATTCCCTCCAAACTCTATTCCAAATATGCAATCCAAACAACTTTTTCACTATTCCGAATAGCTTGAGTTAGCGCTGTTCTTAAACAGTAGCTATTCTTATTTACTATTCTAAACAGTAGCTATTCTAGCTATTCTAGAGTTCATCCAAACGTACCCTTAAATGATTATTCTGGTGGGAAACGTAACATGTCTAATGAACTACAAGTTATTAATATTAAATTATTAATTACTAGTTTATCTCTTACTCAACCGACCAGACACGGTACCGTAATAGGGATCCTGCCCGGTACCGTAATAGGGATCCTCCCCGGTACCGTAATAGGGAATCTTTTACAATTACTGGATCTGGACCGTTCTTTTTAACTTGGCACGAATCTCAAAGTCCAATAATACTGCCTCCTACACTAGTCCGAATCTCAAAGCGCCTGAGAGTTAATCTCAAACCGTAAAGTGAAGGAAATCTTTTACAGTATTAGAGAGAATACTTGTCCTCAATTGACCTTCATTCTCTCTTCTTCCCTCCATTGTAGAGCCATCATATGCATCATATAAATATAATTTATTATAGATTTCTTTTTAACGGTCAGAATTTAAAATTTAAAATTATTTTTCATCATCGCCAAATTGTCAGTTCTATGCACTGTAGATCAAATAAAATTAAACGTAAAAAATCATAGAAGTTATGAGAAATTAGATGAGGTTGATCCGTTTATTCTGATGGGAATGAGTCTAATCTATGATTGCCATCGCCAGTTACGATCAAAAACAGAACAGTCAGAATAAAGGAACAAACATGTACTCTTAGTCTTTTATCGAACGTCGAGGAAAAAAACAGAAGCCAATAAAGGAAAGCTTTCAAAGCTTCATCCGGCTTCTTAGTGATAACTACTGTACACAGTTGAAAATGCAGCAATGCTTTACCAGAACCTTTTTTTTGTCTCCTGTTTTCTTTTCTTTTTCCATGTCATTTTCAATAACAATAAATGCTAAAGCCACACCTTTTATTATCACTCTTTTTAGTCAGACAGGGACAGTCCTATCAAATCAGTAGCAGGATAAATTTTTTCCTCTATAGATTTGATAATAAATTATATGACAATTTCAGCAAATTTTATGTCCCATAATAATCTTGTCAAGAGCCCATTTCCCTTTCTTTCCAGAAAAAATAAAATAAAGCCTACTAACAATCCTCACAGGCATAATTGCTTCAGACCACTACTGAGGATAAAATATTCAGAAAATAATGAAACCATATTCAAAAAAATTATCCAGGATATGATGCTCAGCTCGACAGTTCAAATATATTTCATATATGCATATAAATTTGCTATAAACACAATAAAAGTTCATATTTCTATGTTTGACTCAGTATCTGTCCATTAATTATCAATATATCTTTAATTTTAAGAATTATAAGTATCTAATTTATATAAGAGTGAGGCTACGGTACTTTGTAAAGCGCAGAACGGTTTTGTGCTATGGATCAATATCTCCGTTTACAAAGTTCAAACAGTCAATACGAACCGTTCAACATGATCTTCAAATAAAAATGTACTTAGAGATCATTTTACGTTTGTTGTAGTATCTTTTATTATTTTTTTAGATAGGTAAAAAATCATCAGATCTAAAAATTATGAATCATCCGATCTAAAGATTTAAAAATGGTAAAAAGAAAATAAAAAAAATGCAAAAGTAGGTTTCCATGTACATTTTCATATGGAGATCATGTTAGAACAATTCAGAACGACTGTTTAGACTTTGAATTAGAAATATAAATTCATTACACAGATCAGTCAGCACTTTGCAAAGTACCATAATCATTCTTTATGAGTAAATAAATGGGGACATAATCAGTATCTGTTCTATTCCGCACCTGTATCTCTATGTATCATCACCTCTCTGCTCCTAACATGGCATACTATCAAAATGAATAGAATCAGTATCTGTTCTAATTTCTAAAGCTTATGCTAATCTTGTACCGCGCCCCATCCCCCAAGTGTTTTTTCTTGTAACAGTTGGCTCATGGTATACTGATAGGCCACAAATCTAACTAGACAATGAACTGTTTGGCTAAGAAATAAAGGTTGCAAATTAAAATTTGATGCACGGGAGCAATTCTCTCAAGTACTATAATGTTATTTCTAATAATTTAAGGGCGACCGTGTTAAGAGTTTATTAGCGAATCATCACCCTCACCCTTAAAATAGGATTTCCCAAGGAAATTGAACATAAAATGTGAAACACTTCCGAATTAATACTGAATAACCTGTGCAGATAGTAAAGGAAAACAAAGCCTTTTATCTCATTTTGAACTGAAAAAAAAAAAATTGAACTATCAACTTGCTGCTATTTTTCTAATCTTATACCACATTAGAAAACACAATATATGGTAACTAGTCTATAGATTTTTCTGTGTGTTATTATCATAGATGCCGGAAACTCTTTCGACCTACGAGAAATTGGTTCTTAACAATGGTGGCTTTGTAATAAAGGGAGAGAAATATCGGCTTTATTTTCTTCAATGTATCTGGGCTCTCTTGTAATACTACCCATTTTCCTGGTCTCAATATTCTGTCTATCTCACTTATGACTTCAATGACATCACATCTGAAAAATATGGAACATATAAATAGAAAATAAGAACCCACATAATGCCTCAAAATTATGTTAACTAGAAATATTGTTCCACGTACAAACTAGACCAATATAGTGGGTGGCTTTGCAAATTGGCATTTTATAATGATGGTCTTTCAGAAATTTTTCTGCAATTATAACAATAGAGAGGGTAGGTTTGCAAGGTTGCAATTCTTGCAATAATTCTAAAACTTCATTTAAGAAAAAACCATGTATTTTACCTTGTCATGATATTCCCCAAGAGATTACTGGAATGAAGCAAATCATAAGTCCGAGGATATGTATTAAACGACTCACACCAGTCATGATACACTCCAATCAACCCTCTACTGTAGATAATTGGTAGAGTATCGGGTCCGCTGACAGGCACCACATTCATGACCCAGAGAGGCATATCAATCAATGCTGCTGCAAATCTGATTCAGTAAAATTCAACAAAGAAGAAATTGAAAGGCTTGTTTCAATAATGGTCTCATCTGAGAAAAGCAGAAATTATTATTTTTTGTGTAACTATACCCGCCAAAACCAGCATTCAGATCCATCACATTTCTCACGCTTGACCAGTTGACTCCAATATCGGTCATATAAATATTCGAAATAAGTTCCTTCCAATGTTTCCTGTCAGTAATGAGATTTTCTTCTGGCAGGAGACTTGAATGTACCTTTTCAAGTCTCTCTGGCCATGAAGCTGGCCACTCAACAGGTTGCTTCTGATTGATTTGCAAAATACAACTATCAAGAGGCGTGTACCTTAGAAATTTGCAAAAAATGAGCATCAGTAGTTTGAACGGATATTTCATGATGAATATAGGTCATGTAAATTACCAAGGTATAATTGGAGAGTCTTTCTTGGGACAGACAGGGGGATCAGTGGCCTTCCTCTCAAAATAACAAGAATTTGAGACTGGTTTTTGGTATATCACAACTCCAATTCCATTTGACTGGGTTGATTTCACTACTGTCTTCCAACAGATTGAATTCGTCAGAGTCACCATTGCTGGCATACAGAGAAAAAGATGAAAAACACTGTTTAGTTTAACTGAAGTTTGTCCCATTTAAACAAAATGTTACAAACAGGTTATCAGAACAGGAATCTGACTCACCTCTCCATACAGATTGATCATTTTCATTTTTGCGATAAACTGGGGTTGCTGACCAGACAAAAAAACCTCCTGGTCTGAGAACTCTGTTAAGCTCCAACAATGGTGCACCACCTGTCAGTCAGGCAAGTAAATCAAGAGAGCCAAATTAAATCCCACTAGTCTTAAATCAGTTGGTAAATTAGAAGAATCAGAATGGAAATTGTACCATCTGCGTCCCAGTGGACCCTACACCTGGCGCAATGAAGCATATCAAAAGAATTGTCTGGGAAAGGAAGCTTCTGGGTCCCAATTACAGAGAGAAAAGCAGGGATCCCGCGTTCAAGCGCAAACTGAATCTGCGCCTCATGTTCATCCTTTGGTGCAAATGACATGGTTATAACATTCTGATCTAATAAGTAACCCCCAAAGCTTGCTACACCGCATCCTACATCCAAAACCACCCTCGTACGTCTCCCCCAACCTACTGCTGGAAGAATCTACAGGTATAAAAATGAAATAAACCAAATTATTGTTACTAATGATATAAGGATTCGATCTAAACATCTGAATTGTTGATTAGGTACCTGCTCAATGAAACGTATGTACTTTCTTACTCCCTGCTTGAACTGGGTCCCACCTCCCGGGAAAACAAGAAAGTTGCCAGACACTTCGACCCAATTCTGATCCTTCTTAGACTCAGCGAGCTTGGGGTGAGGTACATTTTTATACCATATCTGAAAAATGGCACGATTGTTGAATCATGAGATCAATTGGCTAACATCAGAGAAGATTGGATGGAAACGAGTAAACTAGATGGTGATTTTAAAGAGTCCTTACCTACCATGTCTCTGCTACGGGGCCATGGCACAGGATCCATGTAGCCACGTGGCAGTGGGACCAAGCACCGCGGCGGAGGCGATGGACAGTGCCTCTCTCTGTGCTCCATGTGGCGCCTCGATTGGAGTGCTTTAATCGCCTTTATGTTATCCAAGCATGGGATGTAATCAGCCGCCTGCACCCCCTTCCCCACGGTACAGAGCTCCCACTTGAAATTGAATTTATCATTTTCTCCTCTCTCCTCTTCTTCGCTGACTGGAGGAGGAGTGGGGAGAGAGGAATTGAGCTGCTTGCGGGAAGCAGAGATGGAAGGCGAAGGGGAGGATGAGATTATGCTACTAAACGAGGAGCGGGAAAAACGATCGAAGTTACTGGATAGGAGAAAAAGGAGAAGAGAAGAAAGGAGAAAAATGGAGAGGATTGAGATAATGGAGCGCCTTTGCTCGGAGAGGAGAGTGAGGAGGGAAGCCATGGGAGATGGGGAAAGAATGATATGATGGTGATGGGACGTGAGCTTGTTTTGATGATACGCTCGCTTCCTCTTCTTTTTCTTGAATTCGTATCCTCTGCATTAACTCAAAAGAGAATCTTTTTAGTTAATGCATCTTGACCATCCGATCTGTTTTAAAATTCGTGCGAACTGAATCTGCACTTATATTAAAGGCCCCCTATGTTATAGGCACGAACCGGATTCGCTCCGTTTAAAATCAGACCGTTGAAATTCATTAACTCGAAAGATTCCCTTTTGAGTTAATGCAGAGGATACGGATCCCTTTTTTTGGGATATAATTTACTAATTACTAACTATGGAGTTGACTTCGATGTAAGGATGGTGATCAAGTTGGTGGAGATGCATTATCTCAAAAGAAATTTAGATATTAAACTTCATGATTTAGAAAAATCCATCAAAATCTTCAAATTACTTTTTTTTTTTTCATTTAGAAATTTTATTGATATCTCTTTTCTTTATTTAATCAATCAAAACATACAAATTAATATTAATAAAAAAATAAAATGACAGTCTGTCATTAGTCATCACCTTCAAATTAATCTTTAACCATTCTAGATTATTGGAGACTAAATGCTTAGGCAATGAAATCTACCATGTCTGACAATTATAATACAAATTAATGTTTTTATATTCTTATAAATTTCTAATTTTCTGAAATTGTCTGACAATTGCTGTGTACTGGTCAAGCAGCTTTCTGATCTATTTATTTCTTTACAGAGCAGTGAAGTTAGCAAAGGGGATGTAAGGACAAAATTGTCATTTATTTTTTTATTAGTTTTAATTTAATTATTTTATTTAATTCAATCAAGAAATGAGAATATTAATAACACAAGTACATTTCGTGGAAAACAACCTAACTTTTTTTTTTTAATTATATATTTGAATGATGAAATAATGATTGGTATATATATAAATTCCTCTAAAAAAAAATACCAAGGTGGGGGCGAACTTGGGAGTTAGGAACGCATTTCTCATTATCGGACCCACATAACGTTCGGACAATTAGCTTATAATGATTACCTTATGCTTTATTACTATTTCCTATGGCTATGGCTACCAAATCAATCACCTTAACTCTTCAGATTCAATTTGATTCAATCCAAAAACATAATAAATAACCTAGCAATTATGATGAAACCAGTAAAGATTGGATCCTATGGCTACCTATTTACTTCTTTTTTTATTTTTTGGCAAATGGTCAGCTCAAACTAGTGTATTGACAACGGATGGGTCGGGACGGTCCGGTCCAAACCCGCCACGGTCCACTGGTCCGGCGGGTTTGACGGGTTTGACGGTCCAGGTCCGGCGGATTTAATTTTGGGAGGCCACCTCCCGTGCTAGGAACCACGGTCCACGGGTAGGACGGTCCGGTCCGGTTTTTTTTTTTTTTTTTTTTGCTATCAAATCGGGACAGGTTGGTCTAGCGGGTAAAGCAGGCAGGTTCGGGGCGGTCCGAGAAAAATCGACGGATTCGGCTGTCCGGTCCGGCAGTCCACGGATTTTGTCAATTCACTAGCTCAAACATAGTGTCATCACGGAATTCGCAGCCCCATGCTTCTAAAATATCAATGTTTGTTATTACTTATTATATTTTCCAAAATATAATTCTAAGACTTAACATTTAACATAATAAAAATGTCGGTGCTTGTGCCTACAATTTTCCTTTCTATTATATTTTTTCCGGAAAAGAAATTTCATTTCTATTCTAGATTTGTACAAATGTTTTGGATGAGTGACAAAGGGAGGAATATATTCTCCATTGTGCTGTATCGTCCTACTACTTGCTTTCTCTATCTGTCATCATAGATCCATAACCCATAGAATAACCCACGCAAGAAGCCAAATATCCGTCTTACGCATATTTTTCTGTATCATAATATAAATTTAATCAAATCCGGCTGTCAGAGAAATGTGAATAAGTAAAATATATTACAAGTTTAAAATATGCAAAGCCTAATATATGGATCCAAATTTGCTGAAATCTGATATCATCAACAGTAACTCTGACATTTCTAAAATTCTGAATCCAGCTATTGAATTGTTTTGAGATGTGTACACAGGAAAATCAGCTGTTTCGAGATGCGTGCACAGAAAAAGTTGGACGGCTAGATCTCGGATTTCAGGAATTTCAGGAATAATGTTCATGGATCTCGGATTTCAGCTGATCTGAATCCCTAATATATAACTAGCTTCTGCACTATGTTGTAAGTCAATGAAAAATGTTAAGGTAAATATGTTGAGAGAAGTTATACAGGTGAAAAAAAAATGCTAATCATGGTTTAAATAGTCAAGTGCTTCCATACAAAAGGGGGTAAAATTGAAAACAGAGAAGAAAGTGAAAACATTAATTGGGAACTAAGATAATTTAGACAAATTAATCTACAAGTTTAATTCTTTTTAATCTTCGTTTATCAATTAACGAAGGCCGCGTAGATCATGTTAATTTTTTTCCAGGTCGACACACCTTATCTCCATTGTTTGCTCTCGTCTGCTCAGAAATATTAAATCGTTGCCCTTTACAAACTTTAGGAAGCACTCCGTTATAAGCTTTACAGATGTAATGTTCAAGTTTTTCATAGTCCTGCATCACACAAATAGAAGCTAAGTGAAGAAATCAGTAAGGAATTACTTGGAGCTAAAAAAAATAAAATGAAAATGCATCCTACCAGACTTACATTGCTAATCTGGTTTACAGTACCATAATGATAATGATATGTCACCTAACTTATTTTGTATCGCAAGAATTTGCTGGCTATGACTCTCTGATACTGATACAAAGGCTAAGCTGGCTGTTACAACGACCCCCAAATTGTACTTCACAAAAAAAATACAGAATTAAGATAGAAAGCTTTATAAAGTGCATACCTCGTAAAGAGGCTGCCCGTTCACGAGAACCCAAGGCACAAATTGGCGAGGCGGCTGAAGGGAATTTGTTACCTTCGCATATTGTAACTCAAGCTACATGGTATCCACGATTTCGTTAGTCTTTCATGACAAATTAACATATTGTAACTCAAGCTACTCGATATCTTTTAGCCTTTTGAAATCAATGTGCATTTCTACCAGTGAAAATTAACATACCTGTTGGCCATACCCACTGTTGTAGCAATTTACGATTGGTTCTGAACTCAAGCCGGTGGCTTGGAAGCATGATCGCCAACCGTTCTCTTGCCGAGCCTCAACTGATTTCTCTACACATTGGATGAAAGGGAAGTGTTGTTGCTGTATTGGGAAATTTTGAAAAGCAAAAATGGACTTAATTAGTCCCATGTTTGTTTGTATTTATTATTTCTGTTTCCTGGAAAGAACTTTGTCCGGTGTTAAAATAAAATAAAAATGAAAATGAGCAATTGTTGTATGTAGAAAACAGGTGCTAGGAGGAAAAGAAAAATAGTAGGATAAGTTACCACATTAGGCCAGACTCTAATTGCACAAGCCTCTATGGCATTAAGCAGACATTCCCCTGTACCATGCTGCATCAGGAAAATAAATTGCAACTGAGAAAGTTCACTTTATAGTTTTCTAGACCTTTTAAAAAAATGAAGGTAATCAACAATTCAAAATTAAAAGACATATTTTTCTTATTCAAAATTAAAAGAGTACCAGTTGGCAGGTTTTGGTTTTTGTTTTACTTTCTTTTTGTGAACCATGAATTTGTTGATTAATTTGCAAATAGGGGCGGATTGAGTTTAAATAGCTAATTGAGTTCAAACCCATTAACTAATCATGTACTAGATAACAAAACAATACTCTAATTTATAATTTTCAATGCTGTAACTTCTAATTTTAAATGACCTAACTTGTAATCCTTATTACCAATTCAAATTCAATGAATTTATTCTAATTTTAACTCTAAATTTAACCCAAATTACATATCATAAGAGAGAGGGGGCAACCCCTTCCACCTGAGTCCGCCCTGCTGCAACAGCAGCCAGTAGAAAAATCTTACAAAAAGTAAGACATACTGGCAAAGACATGAAACTGATTGTTTAAGTAGGATAGTTGACAAAGAAAAACCCATAACCTGTCTAATGAATTTTAGCAGGCAATTACAGCATTCCTTTTCAAGTATATCCAAAATGCGGTTCATAATCCCAGTAATATACTTTTTCCTAGAGATTTATAGGTAGAGACTAAAAGAAACCCATCAGTTTCCTTGTCTTATATTAACTTCTAACCCAACAAAAAATATATATAAAAAAAAAACTTATTATGGAGTTATTATCCTCAACAAAGACTAAAAGAAAAATATTTTACTGATCTAACCTGACAAATAATAGACCCATCAGATGTGACCACTGCATTGCCAAAAGGAACGAAGCTAAGATCCACGATTGAGATCAACCCATTTTGAAATATCTTGGCAAGATTATTGACTATAAAATCGGAGCAGTACGGACAGAGAGCCTCATAGTAGAGAGAAACAGAGACTTTATTACTGGCTGACACAGGGGACGGGGTGAAACAGAGGAGAGACAGAAGTAAAATAGTTGAAAGAAGGGAGGTAAAAGACGCCATTAAAAGGGAAGAGTGAGATTTGCAATTTCAGAGTTGGGGAGCGGGAAAGGGAGATACCAGTACCATATGTACATTTTGTAGATAAGGTTTGAGATTGTAGGCCAGACTGCCAGGCTGCCATCTCTTATATACTGTTGTTTTTAGTATCATCATAATTTGGCCTTTAATGTTACTATTAAGCCATTCCAATGTTACTCTATTTGTTTTATAATATTTCCCGAAATGTGTTGCTCTTTTGCTTCCACTTTACTTTTTGCATCTTCACTTTTCACGAGTCCTATACAAAGTTCGCAGGTTACTTTACTTAGGCCGTGTTAGATGCTTGAAACTCTTGTCACGGCAGTTGTTTACTTTAACAAAGCAAGAAAGAGTACAAAAAGGCCTCAACCGGTTTCTGACTTCTCCTCCTCTTGAAACTGAGCGCCTGATAGGTCTGAGACTCTTGAGTTGCTGATTGGCCATTGAGGTCATGTAAGTAATATAAAAAGATGGATAAAGATTTTTTTTCCCGGCTCCTATCTCCCATTCATCCTCCAATCATTAATTATGTAGGTGACCACAACTTCAAGTACAAAAAGACAAAAAAAAAACGTGTATCAATGTTAATTACGTGGGGGACCGCTTGTATTTGAAAATTTTTATAACTAACGCGCACAAGTATTCATATATAATACATCAAGTATTCATATATAATACACTAAATATTCATATCTAAGATGTCAAGTATTTAAAAAAAACTTGATACATCACTCGCCCATCTTTTACACGTTTTTAGAGGTGGTTTTTTTTTTCTCCGTTCACTCTAACTAATATTTCTTACAATTTGTGAAGAATTTTGTGAATTTAAAATCACAAACGTCTTCTACGCAATTTTCTCTTTCAAATGAGATTCATGATGAAATACTTTTGAGTTATCCGTCGTGCAAGTATTCATACCTCGTAAAATTATTTATATCTCGTCATGCAAGTATTCATACCACGTTGAGCAAGTATTCATACCTCGTCGAATAAGTATTCATCCTAAGATAGAGTCTACTGGACATTTCCAGTAATTAAGTGGTAACGAAATTTCAATCGGTAAAAAATGAGTGAATTATGTGTCCAGTTTTTTATTTGTGAAATACTGATGAGGTATGAATACTTGTTCGATGATGTATGAATACTTGAATAACAAGGTATGAATACTTGTGCAACAGACAACTCGAAAGTATGTCATCATGGATCTCATTTGAAAGAGAAAATTGTGTAGAAAACGTTCGTGGTTTTATATTTGCAAAATTCCTACCAAATTGTCAGAAATATTGATTAGAGTGAACGAGAAAAAAATCCACCTCTAAAAACGTGTAAAAGATAGGTGAGTGATGTGTCTAGTTTTTTTTTTTGAATACTTGATATCTTAGATATGAATACTTGATGTATTATATATGAATACTTGCACTCGCCGCGATAATGACACGTTTTGTTTTGTCTTTTAGCGTTGAAATTTGTGGTCCCCTCTTTATTAGCAGTCAACAAAAATAGTTATTGACTGGGGGATGAATGGGGGATGAATTGGGGATGAGAGCTGCGGATAGTTAGTCGGTCCCTAAAAAGATACATATGATAGACCAATACCATAGATTCCCTTTCAGCTTGAGTTTGAATCCGAACGGTCCGATCAGATTCTCGGCCAATCCGTATCCGTAGAAATTATTAAATCAAACATATAGAAATAGAAAGAGTGTCCCGTTTTCAACAAATATAGAAAGATCTGATTCATTGAGTCCGATTCAAATATTATGGATCGGACTTAATGATTCACATCCATGTTTTTTTTTTCCTTTTTTTTTTTAGTTTGGATCTGGACCGTCCGATTAGAAAATAATTAAGCTCTGGTCCACAGATGATTCCAGAAAAACAAATATTTGGATATGGACCATTAAGTCAGATTCATTTATTTGGATCGGACTCAATTAATCAGATCTTTCTATATTTGTTGGAAATAAGACACTATTTATATTTCTGTACGTCTGAATTTAATAATTTCTATCGATAATAAATTTCCCAATCCGACCCATGCTTGTAATGCACTAGGCCCTTTAAGATTCGTACTAATATAACAAATGGACCTGATAGGCTCATGTGTCAATGACTCTTGACTAATCTAATATTGGCCCATAAAGACTTGGGATTCGGACCCTACCAAGAGCCAACTTGAGTTAAATAAGATAAGGCCATTAAAGAGCTACGCATGGCCCGAAAAGAAAGCCCGAACTCGAACCCCCCTCCAGGGACGGTCCGAGGCTGAAATAATAGGGCCCGAGGTCCGACCATAAACCGGTCTGAGGCCAAAAACAATAGGGGTCGAGGCCTGACTACAAACCGGTCCGAGGCCGAACTCCTTCACGAGACCAGCCCAAAACCGAGAGCACCAGGCTTCCAGCCCGATGACTCAGCAACCTGGCGAGGTCCAAGTAAGGCCTTGCCCATTTAAGCTCAAAATGGTTGCGGAACCTAATTGGGCCAAGTCCGATAGAATCCGACCCCAAGCTCGGGTTCCCGTCACCGCTGTCTATGCGGATATCTCCGCCGTCTATGGGATGTCATCGTTTCTATGCGAATTCTCCTAACCGCTCTGACAACGTGTATTAGCAATTAGAGGAACGACCTATTTAAGACAAACAGTTCCTTGAATTCCGAGTCGTACAATTTCCTAAGCAAGGTATTACAGAGGATATAGCACTATACATTCACAACTTCCCACTTTACTCAACCTCGGCCCATCGACTCTAGACGGGACGAGCCCAAAATCACTCTCTAACTCCCCATACGACCTACTCCCCTGAGATAGCATATCAAGACCGATTCAAACTCAAACGATGAGGCTCAAATGATGAGGTACCTATCCCTCTTAGTTAATATTTTCGATACAATGGATACGATCTTTAGCATTTTGTCTAATCGAATAACCCACCAAGTTGGGGGAATAAAAAAAAAAACTATATACTAAAATTATTCGCATCCTATCCCTCTCAGTTAATATTTTATGATCTTATCAATCTCTCCAAAGAGACTTCATCTCAATCAAAAGTGTTAACTCAGATTAACAAGCTATTCTGAACTCTGTTCCTATTCTGTGTTTGGAGTAAATTTAAAAATGTAAGATAGAGTAACATTTGAGTTAATCCGAAATAAATTATTTCACTTCTCCACCTGTGGATCCCGCAGTTAGAGTAACATTCATCTTACGATTTTCCATCTCTTCATCATCTTACTACATCAAGTTCCAACCAAATATGATTAATTTAATCTTAACTTGAAATAAGCAATTTAATCCAAAGTTTAGTCCACAACCTAACTTAACCATATAGCCGCTATTTAAGAATATATCTGCTATTCCAATGAAAAGTTGGGTAAGGAGCTAAATTCTGAACTCTCGGATTAACTGCTAACTCCCCGATTAATCCAAATACACCAATATAGGACTCAAGAACAAGAGTTAGGAATTTCTCTTTGGCCCCTTTAAACATTGTAACAGTATCGACAAACTTTACAAAAAGACTCTTTTTAAAATAGAAAGACAAAAATCTAGACTTTCAACTTTTATTTAACGTCCATAAAAGTCTCTTTCTAAATTTCGAACTCATAACCTCTCAAAGAGAAGATATTGCCCATTGTCACTAAATAAACAAATGAGACCGACTAACTATTCCCCGGCTCCTATCTCCCATTCATCTCCCGGTCAATAACTGCTTTTGGTGACCGTTAATTAAGAGGGGACTACAAACTTCAGTGCTAAAAAACAAAACAAAACGCGTCATTATCGCAGCGAGTGCAAGTATTCATATATAATACATCAAGTATTTAAAAAAAAACTGGGCGCATCACTCACCCATTTTTTACACGTTTCTAGAGGTGGTTTTTTTTCTCCGTTCACTCTAACTAATATTTCTGACAATCAATGAGGAATTTTTCAAATCTAAAACCATGAACGTCTTCTACACAATTTTCTCTTTCAAATGAGATCCATGATGACATACTTTCGAGTTGTCCGTTGCACAAGTATTTATACCTCGTTATTCAAGTATTCATACCTCATCGAGCAAGTATTCATACCTTATCAGTATTTCATAAATTAAAAAATTGGACACATCATTCACTCATTTTTTACCGATTGAACTTTCATTACCACTCAATCACTGGAAGTGTCAAGTACACTCAATCGCAAAATTCTTCACAGATTGTTAGAAATATTGGTTAGAGGAAACGGAGAAAAAAAAACCACCTCTAAAAACGTGTAAAAGATGGATGAGTGATGTGTCTAGTTTTTTTTTTAAATACTTGATATCTTAGATATGAATACTTAGTGTATTATATATGAATACTTGATGTATTATATATGAATACTTGTGCGCGTCAGTTGTAAATTTTTTGAAATATAAGCGGTCCCCCACGTAATTAATGATTGATACATGTTTTTTTTGTCTTTTTGTGCTTGAAGTTGTGGTCCCCTAGATAATTAATGATTGGGAGATGAATGGAGAATATGAGCTCTTTTCCCTAAAAAAATAGTTCTTAAAAAGTCTATTAAATGCCCATATTTAGCAAAACAACCAGAGAACCAGCATATTTTGCGGCATCTAGTAACAATTTTCAGATGTTCTGACTGTATCATGATCATTTTTGTTCAACCTCCTAGAATAATTTAAATATATATTTAAACAATTAGATATAACCTCTGCTCTTCAAGCTTTAAATGGTATCATTGATAGTTATATATCTCGACTGGGGTAAACTCAAGACACAGATCCTTCTTTGATGGCCTCTCACACCAAATCATCAACGTTGTTTTGTCTTCTAAAATTCTACTATCAGAAGAGATATTGAAATTAGTTGAGATAAATAATAAATCTCAAGGCAAGTGTGAAGAATTTGCTGAATTTCATCTTGATTTTGACTGTAACAGGTAATGAGAATCATCAAAATGAATATAAGGTAGCTCGAATAACTATTAACCAAGATTCTAAATAGCAATTATCGCATTATCGCGGAAAGGTTAATAAAAAGCTATCGTGAATAGTGTAGCTATAGCGAAAGCTATCTTACATAGCGTTTTTATTTTTCAAAAATTATATTATATAATTATACTAATTATTAATATTATTTAAAGTCTCAAAGAGCAACATGTAACACTAAATTGATTAAGAAATTATAATATTCATATTGAACCAGTTTAAAATCCAAATTTCTATTCAAAATTTTTCTAGTAATATCATAAACTATTTATCATTTTTATTTAAAGTAATCTAATCATCATGATATAAATTAATTATTTATTTTCTATTCAAAATAACTTAAGCATCATGTCATAAACTATCTATATTTTTCAATTTAGAAGCAAAAACAATATGGACCTTAAAAAAAATTGGTCCTCAGAAGAAATTTTCAATTTGAGTCTTGAAATAAAATCTTATGTAACATAGCGTGCGCTATTTGCATTATACGCTACGCTGCTATAGCGGAACGCTATTACCGTTATAGTGGTCGTAGCTAAAATAGCGCATTTTTATCTATAGCTTAGCATTTAAGATCTAAAAACGCTATAGCGCTATTTAGAACACTACTATTAAACAAAAAAAATATAAAATAAATGTTTAATATATGCCTATATTATTATCAAAATTTGTGATAACTAAAATTTAACAGTACTAGAAAAAGAATAATTATTTTCTATTTTGTTCTGCTACTTTACCTTCGATGGGAAATTCAGGCTGACTTTTCCAACAAAGTCAGCCTAACGAACAATTTACTTCTGACAGAAATATCGCCCTTGTTGTAGACGGGTCCTCACAGATGAGTATCGTGGCCCCCTGGACCAATGTCGAGTCTGACTCGAGACTGTTCCGGTCAAATTGCATTTCTGAGACAGTCTCTACATTAGCATCAGATCTTACCATCAATGGGCAATACTATTGAATATTATTTGCTTTCAAATTCTAGTAGTTGATCTGAATTGTTCAACGTGATTTTCGTATAAATATGTACTTGTAAACTAAATTTTATATTTTTTAGAATTTTTACTATTATTTTATAAGAGTAAAAATTAACTATTTTTTAATGGTCCAGAATTTTCATATCACGTGATTTTCAAAGGGCCGAATTTACAGTTAAAGAGTCTGTAAGGGTGTTGATATTTACACAATCTTATTTGTTATTGACACAACGTTGTAAAATTTTTATCTTCGACTGACTACTTTGCTCCTAATTACCTCTTCAACAGCTTGATTCTATTTCAACAATTAATACACAATATTTTTTTGAATAAAAGGCTGAAGCCCGTTTCACTATTGAAACCAAATTTAAGTTACAGAATACTTTTCTATCAGAATTATCTCACAACATTAATACACAATCTTAACTTTCTTAAATTCTAATCTAACAAAAAAAAAAAAAATCTCTGGTACGTTTGCTACTTGTAGTAGATTGTTTTTCTATACTTGTAGCCAATAAATAAAAATAGGAAACAAAATATTCATTCCGTAGAAAGAAAATCTTTTGTATGATTTGAAATTGACGTATAAAAAAATCTGCAAACAAAATTTTAAATACAACCAAAAAACTCAGGCAACAATAAAAAATCTGTAGTTATTATATTATATCACTGCTACCAGGTTTTTCATTACAAACTAATTGGAAACCTACGAACTTCAAATTAATGTGTGAAGTACTTAATTTTTTTCAAAAAAGAAAAAAAGTTAATGAACTAAGAGCATCTACATCCCAGCAACTCCAATGAATTTCTAAATAACTGTTAACCACTTTTGAGAAATTGAGGTCTCTAAAGTTTCTAACTCTCACATCTCTGAAATTAACTTTAGAGTTTCTATTAAGCCACGTCAGCAATAAATTAATAAGGAGAAATAATTTGAGCCAATTATTTGGCCAGCATGGAGTTTATAAACAGTTTTTTAATAAGAAACTTTCATGCATAGTTTCTAAATAAGAAACTCTCTCACATATATCTCTGAAACTGGATTAGAAACTGCCACATCAGATTAGAAACTCTCATAGTACCAGAGATGTAGATGCTCTAAGGCATATCATTTCACATAACAACACTATCAGAAACTGTCTTTAGATAAATATATAATATTTTTATTTTCAAAGTCAGCTCTGGGTTGATATTACTTTAATCAACAACAGTCCAGTCAGCTTGTATGGTAAATTGTAACGTCCCGTCACGTCAAATTTTTTTTAGTCATTATCATAAATTGTCACGAGAGAACGTAACGACTATTATAAGTATATATGTAACACTTCATCAAAGCTAGGTACATTTCAAAGCTTATTTAAAATGCGATAATTTTATACAAATTAATACTAGAAAGTTTAAACACTTTGTAAAAGAAGAGTCCAAACGAGAAACTGATCTAATATTCACACATCTTGAGTTAGGATCGCACGCGCAATTATCCATATAGAAAATGTTGTAAGAAATCTTGTAGAAAAAAGACAAACATTTCTGAAATAAATGTTTCTTTACCTGGCCACAACAATTAGGACATAAATACTAATCAAATCGTTAATTAAAGCCTATATTTGAGCTACCCCTTTTAATAACCTTCTAAATTTAACTTCTGCTGGATTTTTCAGACGGACAGCTGTTAGTATTTTAATCACAGTTCACTCATATTAATTCGGTTTTGCATGAAATTAAATACCTGAAAATTTAACTTCAATATTTACAACTTTTGTTTAGAAACCTACCCCAAATTATGAACGTAAAATTCTCCATAAAATTCCAAAATCAGTAAACAGTGTTGTTCGGAAACTGCAGACCTCTGTCGACTATTTTAATCATTCCCCCTCTACTGGAAATTCCGATTAAGTTGAAATCATTCGCGTTTGACCGTAACAGAAAATCTTATGATTCTTATGTAGTAAATTTTCTCGAATTATTAATTTGTATAGTAAATTTTCTTATGTAGTAACAGAAAATCCTATGATTCTAGGTAGATTTATCTTTAAGAATGAAAATTAAAACTGCAGAAAACAGAATTTTGTCATTAGCCTAAGACGGTAAGATTAATTAATTATGGTCCATTAAAGCCCAACCCAACCCAACCAAAATCTGGAGACAACTCTAACCTCGCCTCTATATAAACCCCATACCTCACCCCCCCTCCACAGCCACCATCTCTCTCTTTTCTCTCTAGCCGACATCTTTCTCTCTCCCTCTCTCTCGCTAGCCAAATCAAGCTTTTTCATATACAAGAAATACTAGGACTGAGTTCCTTGATTCATTGGCCTTCTAAGGTAAAAATACTAAATCATTAAATTACAACATTAAATTAAGTTATAGTTTTATTCCCTCCTAAACGTTAAATAGATTGACTTCTCTTTGTTGAATTTTAGTTACTCGAATTTTTCATGATTAAAATAAAACAAATATAAAGTCTCAATACTGCAACTGGTATGACATCCGACGCAGTTGAGATAAATAAATAAATAAATCACTTAAGATAATTTTTACTATTCTTTTTCTTGATTCATTTCTTAAATCCAACGCTTGAATGATGCATTGACATCTAATACGGCTTGGTTTGGAGTAGAGTAATATTTAATTTATTTTGTTTCTGTTTCTTAAATCCAACGCTTCAATGATGCATTGACATCTAATACGGTTTGGTTTGGAGTAGAGTAATGAATTTTTTTTATTTCTTTATTGTGTTTATGGTCTTCAATCTATAAACGGTGAAAGTATATAGCACCTATACGGATTGGATCCCTTGTGT
Source organism: Carex kokanica (assembly GCA_025461125.1). NCBI lineage: Eukaryota > Viridiplantae > Streptophyta > Magnoliopsida > Poales > Cyperaceae > Carex > Carex kokanica. Next base: position 3,132,297 of record JAJGRX010000152.1, on the reverse strand, counting down.
TTAATGCATTTGGGTTGCGATTTGATTCATGGAACCTAGATGTTCTAAAATTTTAATTCAATCATAAATGATAATCAAACTTAAAGTGCACGAACGTCAATGTGTATTTTAAAGTTTATAAGTTCTGTAACAAATTTTAATAGATCATTAGTAAGACAATAATAAAATTATACAAGAAACTGGACTAACACTTCGTAATATTTATTCATATATTTCGCATGATAATACTTTAGCAAATGATAATTATTTCTTTTGATATATAAGATGCTTAAGTTATTTCTATTAGGTTAGAAGTTCACTGTTTTATTTGACAATTTATTTAAGAGTTCCTATATTAAATAGGTCTTGTTATCTATAACTAGTAATAATCTGATGCCTATATAAATTTATTAATCTATTGAATAGACTTTTGCTAAGGCTTTAATTTAATTATTCGACTTATTGAATTTTAATGATTCTTGTTCATACTTCTTTTATTTCTTTTCATGATTTTCTTATGAAAGGATGAGTAGTATTTCACACACACTTGGCATATATTTTAGTAATGACAATGAATTTTAGTTAGTAAACAGAGAACCTTAAAATGACCATTGAAGAATATTAATTAGAAATTATGCGTACATGATTTAGGCTCGAGTTCAAAAGTTCTAGAAAAGCCCAAGACGTCTAGTGAGTTCCCACGATAACAGGTGCAGGTTTCCTAGACTTTATAAAACTTTCTTACTTGTCTTTTTTCATTCAACTGTTTATTATTATGGCATTAGTTGAATTTATGCATGTTGTTTCGAACCATTCGTATGACTTGAGTAGAACATAAATAAATTGCATGAAATGATAGGATTCATACATTGACCAATGGACTTGCATGAATATGATGTATTGAGCATGGCATGAATTGTGTGATTGAATAAATGTACGTGAAATGAACGACTAAGGAAACTGAACAGGGGCCGATATGCTTGCATATTGGGATGTATACATTGGGTCTAGTGTTCTACTGGACCCCTCGATAACGTGACTGTAGGCGAAAGCGGTCCTGTCACGGATGTGATTGTAGGCTGACGCGGTCCTTTCACGGACGTAATTGTAGGCGCAAGCGGTCCTGTCACGATCGTGATTGTAGGCGGAAGCGGTCCTATCACCGCCAAGACCTAGCGGCATATGAATTCACCATCTAGTGAGGCAAACGAAATAGATTAACGGAAATTTTGAAAGTAAATGAAAGTAGTAAGTAATGATAGGATATGCATTGCATTAGAAGAAGCATACGCATTATAAACATGTATGTTCATATTTGTGAGAAAAGGTAAATGTTTTATAAGCTCTGGGGTGGAACTAAATTCCGCATTGAGAGAAGGTTCGATCTCTCACCCGCTCCACTTTTATGTGGGTTCCAGGTAACAAAGAGGAAGGAATCGAGCAAGTACAAGAGTGAGACCAAGCGGGAAGGCTTATGATTGATAAATTGCCACATGTTGTTTAGTTTTATTTGCATGATTCAATAATTGATACATTGAGCAGGCATGACAGTGTTGTGTTACTAGCCATGTCTGTCGTGATCGTTTGTTAAACTCTTTTTATTATGAAATAAATGTGGCATTATTTGTATTGTTATTGATAATGTATGTGCTGTGCATACGCCTTACGTAGCAATACGTGGCGGGTTATCTCGGGGTGTGACATAAATAAAATATTAATTATATAATAATTGTGAAATTAGTCAGTAAAATACTTATACATTTTTTTCAATCAAAATTAACAGTCTACTTGTGTGGTATAAGACCACCAAGGTAGAGATGTTAACATATACTAAATAGTATATTTAATTGATTAAAAATTTGTGAGATTTAAATATATATTGGTCTAAGTACTTAGTTAAATTATGTAATTTACAATTAACAAAAAATATTGTCAACATAAATTTTCAATCAATTGAGTAACATGACTAGAAGTAGGAATTAATTACATCTATTGAACCCTTTTTATAATGTCCTAGCATACATAGTTCTGTCTACTATATGCTAGTGATCCTCCACATACCAATAGGTGTATGATTTTGTTGCATTCCTGGTGTGAGTGGGAAATGCATATAAGTATATTTAACACTTCAGCTAACGAGGCCTGGCAGCGGTTCAAAGACCTGGGTTAAAACCCAGTGGACTCCCTGTTAATATAATAATCTAGAAGTCAATAATACGATAAAATTATCATAAAGCTTTGTTCATGAATTGAATGTTTATCTTTATATCATTTTGTTGCCTTGAGTATTATTGTATTTATGAATCATCCTTTATCTGACTAGAGTCAATAAATGGAATTGTGAAACTTCATAATATTGATGATATATACTTAAAAGTCTCTAACCAAGGTAATTAGCAGGAACACTAATTTACCGTTACAAGGTTAGTATGTGGATTAAAAGATGGTTATGTTTTACAAACCATTTGACAAGAGATGTCATTTTAATCACATAGATACATGTTCCAGGAACATGGTATTTGACAGACCCCGAATGAAACATTAAATGGAATTGTGTTCGTGTCATTAATGTTTTCATTCAGTGTTAAGTTCTAAAGTATGAGGTATTCATCTTTCCTACTAAGAAATGTATATGTGTGACTGTTACCTAACGCTGTCGGTAAAACGCAGTTATAACGGTAGCTCTTCGGTATGCATAGCTTAGCTGAGGTAGTGATTGTTTACCAAAAGTACTATTGTCCCTCGTATCTCTATACGAGTTATAGTATCACTGGGCCCCTTGATAGAATAAGATTATCTGCATGCGGTATAATTACAAGAGTAATTATATTTGGTAATCTGTTCAAGATCAAGAAAAGATTAAGTTTGCAAGGATGACACACACCTACCTTGAAACTGATCTGATAACTATGAGACAAAAGAATTAACACGAGTAAATAGTTTACTGGATCGTGATATTGTACAGTACAGCATCATCTGTGTAATTGGATGGTCATGATGCGTTATGCCAGATGCCTCTCATGATTATAGAAGTTAAAACAGTTTTAATTCTATTTACCAACATAACACAGATCCTATCGGGTCACACCGTATAGGAGTTAATTGGAGAATCTTACTGACTAATTATAAATTGATTATAATTAATATTAAGATGGTTATAATTAATTATACGTCATTTAAAATGACGAACAAAAACACTGGTTAGTTTATAAATGTGTTTGACGCGTTGTATAAAAATTACCGTACGAAAACCGCAGAGGAATATAATTGTATATGACAATTATATATTTGATTTGGATATTTACTATACATAATGGGTTTGGGTTAATGGGTTTAGAATCCATTAAAATAATCAAACCATTATGAAGAAGTCAAAATCAAATTGATTTGGCCCAAGGGCATTTTGATAATTTCGGCCAAATGGCAATTTTGTAAATACCACAAAAACCGAGGGCATTTTGGTCATTAACGAACCTCCTCAATTTGCCTATAAATAGAGGGGTAGGGGTAGAGAGAAAGACACAAATTTCTGAGATGTCGAATCTGTCTGACCGGATCGATAATCTAATTTCTCTCCCAAATAGTGTCTGCGGTGAATAGTGTTCCCGTGAAAGTTCGTGAATCTATTTTGCGTTTGACGTAAATTAGTTTTTACTAATTTCACGGTGAATAGTGTTTTTACGGGATTCGTGAATAGTGTTATTACGAATTTCGCGATATTTCTGTTTTTGCTTATTAGTGAATCAGAATAACTGCAAGTCGTGAATAGTGTTTTTACGCCCCCGTAAATTCTGGTGAATAGTGTTCCCGTGAAAGTTCGTAAATCTGTTTTGCGTTTGACGTAAATCAGTTCTGACGAATTTCGTGGTGAATAGTGTTTTTGCATAATTCCGCAGTTTACGATATTTCTGGCAATAAGAAATAAACCGCTCTCCGGTTAGTCCTGGTGGATAACCGATAGAGGCACCAGACGTCTGGTGCTCCGAGACGAGTCATTCCCAGATGTCGCTCTTCTCGCTCGGTCTGCTTTCCAACTAAGATTTGGAAACAAGGTATAAACATGTTATATTAATCTATTTAATTGGTAAATAGATTAAAGTTTTAGAAATCAATCAAAGGAGTAGATCTATAAACTGATTAAAATACAAGTAAATACGGTTTTACTACTTTGGGTCTATACAGGATTAATCTGGTATGTAACTCTCGGTTATTATCCGACATACTACTTAATCTATGATCTGAATAAGTAAAGTTTTACTTACGGGTTTTAATCTAAGAAAATGATTGAACAAGTGTGTAACTCTCGGTAGATTATCCGACATACCACTTCAATCCTTTTGGCTTGAGTTAGAAGTAAAATTTTTGTTTTACGGTCTTTCCGCAGCTTAAGCCTAATGGCTTTGGGTAGCCTCAAAACCCTACACTCCCTTGGCAGGGTAAAGTAAATTGGTAATTTGAATTGTATTAGGAGATACCAAATTTAGGTAGGGTATTTGGGATATTTAATTGAGGGGTATAATATGATATGATCAATTGTGTTTGTGTGAGAAAGATAATTACATACCTATATTACTTTGAACTAATAGCCCAAAAATCGATCGCAAGATCGGAAAAACTTTCAAATCACGTACACAGAAACCCAGCATGCCCTGCGGGGTAGTGACTGTACCACATGCGGGGTAGCTGTGGGATAAATCTATGCCGCATACGGGGTGACAAACCGCATGCGGGTAGAATGACATCTGAATTTATATTTTGCATAATTTGGAATTAGAGAACCTGATCCCTAGAGAATCTCTATTTGATTGTTTAACTAAAACCTTAGCACAATTAGCACCTTCGCATTAACCTTGAGAGTATTGAACCCTAAAAACTATTTTAAAAACTATTTTCAAAACTACTACAAATTGTTTTCTAACTGATTTTAAACCCCCTATAACCTAGAACTAGTAGATATAGTTAGATATTTAATACACTATCCCTGTGGATCGACACCCCAATTATACTACACGGTAGGATCATGCGCTTGTGATCTGAACGCAAGTAGAGTTAGGGTTAAAAGGTATATTAATTTATACTGAAAGTTAGTAGTTCAATTTGGACTCATCAGCTTCCTCCACTTTCTCTATTTTTTTTCCTTTTCAAAACTTTCATAAAAAAATTCTAATTGGTCCCGACTTCTTTCCCATTTTTAAATGTCATTAAGAAATTTTTGGATTGATTGATAATTGATTTGTGATGTCTACATTTTTTTTTCCATTTTTTTATATCATTTAAGGAAACTGAATTTGTCATTTTTCGAAATCTCCTTATTTGATTGTCAGAAACTGAATTTGAAGTTCTTGAACAAATAATAGCACATCATTTTTTTTTGTTATGTTGCTTAACGGAAAAACAAGAGAAAAAAATTATAAAAAAATATTTGATATTGTCATATATGACACCTTCTGTTGACATATTATGACTCTTATAATTGTTATAAGGGTAATTATTTTTTCCTTAGAATTTATATGCATTTGTGTATCTAAAATAGAGAATAAAATCATATATACTTAAATGAGGTCATTAAATGACAAATAACATTACTTTAACCGTTACAAGGTGTATAATATAGCTACTACTATGATATCTTTAATTTACTATTTCTCATTGACTTTATTATACTAACTGATTTTTTTATTTATAAGTTGATTTTAGAACCAATCTATTTTGATATCATTCATGGATATTGTTAAATAATTATTTTTTCGTTGCTCTATTTTTTTTTAATGAAAATATGTTATTTTATATGAGATTTATTTTTGTTCTCTTATAATATGTTCTCATTGACGTACGTGCACAATACTAATAAGAAAGTAATTAAGCATTTACAAAGATTTAGAATAAGAAGTTGAACTCTTTCTTGAATTGATTCCCAAATTGCAAAGTCAGAGACCAACTTAATGAGATCGAACAAATTACTTCAGTTCAAGTAGTGCATGTGGATAGCAGAAGAAGAGCTTATCAAAGGCACAATCACATGGCCTTGACAATAATACTTTAAGATTACACCACTTTAAGCATCTTATCTTTATTCATGGTCAAAGAATATATATTCTCTTGATAACTAGAAAGGGAAATTAAACTAGCTTCTCCTTGACAAGATCATGTTGTCAAACACAAGGCGTGCACAATCTCTCTCCTACATCTATCTATATATATATATAAGTGCCCATAAATCCAAACTAAAATGCATAGACAAGACTAATGATACTAGACAAGTTGCAAGCTATATATAATAGCCAAGAATAAGTGGATGGATACTTTGATAGCCAAGAATGATTTGCCTATAATCTTTCTTCAGAGAACTAATTAATAGTCTTTTAATTAGATCTCTCATAGTGATTTTATGGGCAATCTCCTTGGCTATGTAAGTGCCGTTTATTTTCCATATCATATTGTATAATGTATTTTTATTTTACGTTTATATATAGTTTTTTTTTTTTTTGAAAGGCTTGGTAGCAGTTACGTTTATATATAGTTAGTAACATGAAATTCTTGGAGAGAAAATAATACAATCAAATTTCATCTTAGTTCTGTCTCTTAATTTCCTATAATTATTCTCAACCTTCTCCTGATGTTGCTCATACCCTAATAGTTTCCGTAAAAGAAGAACCATACATTATAATAACTAATAAGCTGTTGCTTTACAGTCCTTGATGTGCCTAGTTAATATGATCTTTTCTGATACATAGTTAATATATTTTTTATTAATGCTTAAATATGGTCTTGTGGGCATATGTCTTTGATTATGTAAGCTTTATAATCATTTGTCCTCACAAGTTTTTTGGAGGGCTAGAAATCTTTTAAAAGTACCTGGAATAATCAAATTTTGCTTTATAGAAACCTCAAAGGTTATAATATCTTAATTCAGACGAAATTACAATGCATTTCTTGAGTTTGCATGACCATGAGTTATGTGGAAGATCATTTTACATGTACATGGTGATAATAATATCTTTTTAATTAAAATAAAATTCCACAATCTTTTTTTGCTTTTGCCATGGGATCTTTTTTCCATTTTTTTTTTTGGTTTTTTGATGTATAAATACTAACTATTCCTTACAGCAGATGGAGATTGAACTTGTGTCAGAATTTAAAAGCTGGTATCAAATTAGTTAAGGGCGAGGCACAATGTAAATTTTTTTTGTTCCTCTTTTTTAATTTTCCTTTTCCATTTCTACTCTCTTAAAAGAAATAGAAATTAAAATGTACCATTGGTTTTGTGCTTCAATCATGCTTCACATTTTTATCTTTGTTTCTAAAGTCCGAACAGTTGATCCGGACTACTTACCATCATCTTCGTATTAAAATGTACTTGGAGACCAAATTTTATAATTTTTGAAATTTTTTTACTATTTTTTTTTATAGGTACAAAATCACTGTTTTCAAAATATTCTAAACCATCCAAAACAGTGATTTTGTATCTATCTAAAAAAATAGTAAAAAAATTCCAAAAATAAAATAAAATTTGGTCTCCAAGCACATTTTAATATGAAGATCATGTTGAGCGGTTCGGATCAATTATTCGAACTTTTAAAACAGATAAAAAGACGTGGAGCATGATTGGAGCACAAAACTAATGATGCATTTTAACCCTACTCTTCTTTTAAACACTTGTAAAAATTTGACACATTTGATGTCCCATATATGGGATTTGGGAGCTTGGCTCCGACATTTCTCCTTAAGAAATTATAATAACTATTAACTGAAAGCAGTTTACATGATAAATTAATTGTACCATAATTATCCTTTTTGCTACTGCATGCAAATTCTTTAAAAATTGATATAATATAGAAATATTGGAAAGTGTATAAATAATTAGGATGTCACAAAAGTGACGATATTTCATAACAACATCTTAATTAATTACTAGGTCATATATAAATGATAATGTCTCAATTGTAACTTCCAGTTCATACATTTTAGTTTGGATAAAAAAAAATTGAAAATTCTTCAAGCATAAAGTATAAAACCTTATTTTTATGTGTATATAATCTCAACTCCTATTCCTATTCATAAAATGATAATGGCTCCTGATGTGCACATCCCAGAAATGGAATCGCGAAGTAATATAGCCTGGTCCATTATGGGCCCATCAATCTCAGCCCATTAAATGAGATGCATAGGGCCGACAAAAAGAAACCTATAGTAGTGTAGAAATTTTGACAAGAGTTAGGTCAAACACGAGGCCCATTGTTAGGGTGACTTTTAGGCCCATTTTGTTATTTGATTTTTTTTTAAATAAGATGATATTTTTTATTATTATTTTCGGAGCTATCTTTCATAAAAAGAAAAGAAAATAGAGACTCTTTTGAAAATAATAAAACATAATTTCCTATTTGATATGTCAATTAAATTGAATAACATTTCGAACATAAAAAGCCGTATTTTGAACCGTTAACATTTCGAACTTAATATTAAAATTAATTCATAATCCGAACTCCAACCAACTACCAAAAAAACGACTCAGAGATATTTGAAATCTGTACCTCGGTCTGATTGGTCTATTCGAATTTGAAAAATACCTAAATGTAACGCAATATAAAAAACAAAAAATAAATCTAATTATTCAATCCAACCGAGCTATTTAAACTAAAAAACTATTTAATGCATTAATAATAGAGGAGGGATCCAATTACACCATTTTATGGTGACACATTTTGACATCATATGTTTATAAGTCATTTTTGTGATTTTAAAGTCCAAACAGTTGATCCGAACCGTTCAACATGATCTCCATATTAAAATGTGCTTGGAGACCAAATTTTACATTTCTTGATTTTTTTTAGTATTTATTAATATGTTTACAAAATTGCTGTTTTCAGACAATTCTGGACAATTGAAGAAAAACAATTTTAAAAAATTCTAAAAAAAATATAAACAATTTAAAAAAAATGTAAAATTGGGTCTCCAAGCACATTTTAATATGAAAATCATGTTGAACAGTTCGGATCGACTGTTTAGACTTTAAAATTACAAAAATAACTTATAAACATATGGTGTTAAAATGGTGTAATTGATCCCTCCTCTTAATAATATGTGGCACGTTCAAAACTAAATAAACCGGTTCAATTAAGCGAATTCGCATCCGTTGAGATATCTCAAACTCTGAGTGCTTTTTGGAAATCACAACCGTTCAAATATGTTCTGCACGAATCTCAAAGCACAAATACCGCAGGAAATAGAATAAATTTGGCTGAATCATTAACTTTTTGGATCTATTTAAAATATAGAGAAGTTCATTTTAAGATTCGTGCAAATTTATATTGAATGATTTTGATTTAATATGACAGAATCAGATACCTTATATTTCTATCTGATCTGAATTCTGACTAGCTTGCCAGATATATGCGCATAATTAATCTATTTAACTAGTCGCCTAATCAAAAATGAATATTAAGGCCTAAAGTTTTAAAAGGGACTAACCAAGCGGTTCAAATAAATAAACAAATAAGGCCGTCAGTTGTTGAATTCACATCCTCCCCGGTACCGTACAGGGAATCTTTTACAATTACTAGATCTAGACTGTTCTTTTTAACTTGGCACGAATCTCAAAGCTCAATAATACTGTCCCTGCGCTAGCCTGAATCTCAAAGCGGCTGAGAGTTAATCTCAAACTGTAAAGTGAAGGGAATCTTTTACAGTAATGGAGAGGATACTTGTCCTCAGTTATTAGTAGGGTGCAAACGGATCGGATAGTGGTAAAATCATATATATATGTATTTGTTTTTATTTTGAATACGGATATGAATTGGATATTTGATGAATACGGATACGGATCGGATATCCGTAGATATGTACATAATTTTTTTCATAATATATATTAAAATATATGGTATATATATACTATTCGGATATAGATAATTAAAATTTAAAATCATATCCGTATCCGTATCAGCACGGATTTTTGGATATCGGATATTCATATTTAATTTTCAGATACGGTCGAATAATATCCTGACTCGTTTGCACCCCTAGTAGCTAGCATGATGGTAGGTACAATCCAACTTTTCTCTCAACTAAGAAAATTGTCAAATTGATATATTAAAAAAGAGAGAAAATTGTCAACTTGATAGAGTTTATAATAATTAAATTAAGATCTTTATTTCAAAAACAATGTGCAAGCAAATAAATCCAAGTTCAAATTCACATATCACTGGTTTCATTTTCAAACAAATCCAATATTGTAACGGATACCTTACAATAACCATGTAATTAAGGATCCAACGATGCTGGTCATTTGGATCGGCCTTCCAGACTATAAATGATTTCAAATTGTAAAAGAGCCAGCTAGCACTTAAATTGATATATGAACATGCTCAATACTAGTTTGCAACAGAAATTGTGTAAATTAAAGAGCTCGCTATTTCAGGATTTTTTTTTAGCGTCATAAATTAATAGCCCTAAATAATCATATCCGTAGTTAGTTACGTACCTACTATGTCTATTCTTTAAATTTAATCTTGTTTGACAGCTTCCAAGTGCATGCATCTTCCGCCAACTTGTTCATTTGCAACAAGTTAGAAGTTTCCCCAAAATTGTATCTTCCATATAAAACTACAAGTGAGCGTGTGACCACAGTAATTTGACCGAGCATTTCCTTTTTTTAACTATTCTGGATCATCATGTTTGGTTGTGCAAAGTGCAAACTATGAATAGAATAAAAATAAGATAAAAGTAAGATGTGAGTTAATTATGAACTTGTGACACAGGGTACCACCTCCGTGCTAATTATGAACTTGAGACACAGGGTACCACTCCTATATATATATAGGAAAATGCTAATATGCTACGCGTAGCATAGAGGGCCTCCGTGTAAAATGTAAAATTCTATAAAATAGTAAAAAATTCTATAAAATGTAAAATTTGGTTTGCAAGTACATATTCATGTGGAGATCATGTTGAACGGTTCGGATCGACTGTTAGGATTTTGAAAACTCAAATATTGATCCGTAGCACGGAGGCCCTCTATATATGCTTCGCGTAGCACCGTAGCCAATTCCTATATATATGTGTGTGTGTGTGTGTGTGTGTGTGTGTGTGTGTATGTGTGTATATATGTGTATATATATGTATATATGTATATATGTGTATATATATGTATATATGTGAGTACGACTAACGCGCTTCCTCTAGTATATTAGCAATATGCTTCCGGCCTCCAAAATCTATCGAATGGGCTTCAAATGACAAATCCAAACCGATCAAACCAATCTCCTTACCGAGAGCTTCGTTTCCATATAAAAAAATTAATTTTCGAATTTATTTACTATCAAGTCAAGTAGTAAAAAAAATGAGCAAAATTGTGCATTAAATGCGCACAAAATCCTTCATATTTTGACCGCTTGACTTGATGGTAAATAAATTTGAAAATTAATTTTTTTTTATATGAAAACAAAGCTCTCGGTAAGGAGATTAGTTTGAACGGTTTGGATTTGTCATTTGAAACCCATTCGATAGATTTTGGAGGCCGGAAGTATATATTGTTCATATACTAGAGGAAGCACGTTAGCCGTACTCATATATATATAGGAGGGATCTGATTACTATAATTTTGAGTTACAACAAAGTTACCACAACTATTTTTTACATTTTTAAAGTCTAAATCATCGATCCAAACCGTTCAACGTGATCTCCACAATAAAATGTGCTTCCAGATCAAATTTTACATTTTTTTGAATTTTTTTACTATTTATTAAGTATGTTACAAAAACTAGTCAAATTCAGACTATTGAATTTTGTAACTATCTTAATAAATAGTAAAAAAATTCAAAAAAATGTAAAATTTGATCTGGAAGCACATTTTATTGTGGAGATCATGTTGAACTGTTTGGATCGACGATTTGGACTTTGAAAATATAGAAAATAGTTGTGATAACTTTGTTGTAACTCATTTTGAGTTACAACAAAGTTACCACAACCATTTTCTATATTTTCAAAGTCCAAATCGTTGATCCAAACCGTTCAACATGATCTCCATAATAAAATCTGCATCCATATCAAATTTTATATTTTTTTGAATTTTTTTACTATTTATTAAGATGGGTACAAAAACTAGTCAAATTCAGATAATTGAATTTTGTACCCATCTTAATAAATAGTAAAAAAATTCAAAAAAATATAAAATTTGATCTGGAAGCACATTTTATTGTGGAGATCATGTTGAACGGTTTGGATCAACAATTTGGACTTTGAAAATGTAGAAAATGGTTGTGGTAACTTTGTTGTAACTCAAAATTGTGGTAACTAGATCCCTCCTCATATATATATATATATGAGTGAGGCTATGGTGCTATGCATAGCACGGATGGCTAGTGTACTACGGCTCAATATGGTACTTTTTAAAATTCTAACGGTCGATCCGACCGTTCAATGTGATAACCATATGAATATGTACTTGCAAACTAAAATTTATATTTTTTTGAATTTTTTTACTATTTTTTCAGATAGGTAGAATTTTGATGGTCCAGAATTTTCAAAAACACTGATTTTTCTACCTCTCTGAAAAAATAGTAAAAAAATTTGAAAAAATATAAAATTTAGTTTGCAAGTACATATTCATATGGATATCACATTGAACGGTCGGATCGACCGTTGAGATTTTAAAAAGTACCATATTGAGCCGTAGTACACTAGCCATTGGTGCTATGCATAGCACCATAGCCTCACTCTATATATATATATAGAGGAGGGATCCGATTACACCTTTTTTGGTGACACACTTTGACATCTACCATTTTCAAAGTCCAAATAGTCGATCCAAACCGTTCAACATGATGGATATATTAAAATGTGCTTAGAGATCAAATTTTATATTTATTTGAATTTTTTTGCTATTTATTAAGATGGTTACAAAAATCGTTGTTTTCAGACCATTGAAAAATAGCGATTTTGTAACCATCTTAATAAATAGTAAAAAAATTCAAAAAAAATGTAAAATTTAATCTCCAAGTACATTTTAATATGGTGATCATGTTGAACGGTTCGAATCGACTGTTTGGATTTTGAAATCGCAAAATTGACCTATATAAAAAACGGTGTCATGATGTGTCACCAAAAAAGGTGTAATTGGATCCCTCCTCATATATATATATATATATATATATATATGAGAAGGGATCAAATTATACATTTTTTGGTGACACACTTTGACACCTACCATTTTCAAAGTCCAAATAGTCGATCCAAACCGTTCAACATGATGGATATATTAAAATGTGCTTGGAGATCAAATTTTACATTTTTTTGAATTTTTTTACTATTTATTAAGATGGTTACAAAATTGTTGTTTTCAGACCATTGAAAAACAACGATTTTGTAACCATCTTAATAAATAGTAAAAAAATTCAAAAAAATGTAAAATTTGATCGCCTAGCACATTTTAATATGGTGATCATGTTGAACGGTTCGGATCGACTGTTTGAATATTGAAATCGCAAAATTGACCTATAAAAAAAACGGTGTCATGATGTGTCACCAAAAAAGGTGTAATTGGATCCCTCCTCTATATATATATATAGAGAATGGCTAATATCAAAATGTTTGTTCCTGGGCTTAGGAACAAACGAGTCGGTTCTCCAATTTCCGAAGTTCAAACAACAAATCCAAACCGTTAGATGTTAAATCTATATTAAAATGTGCTTGGAGACCAAATTTTACATTTTTTGGAGTTTTTTTACTATTTATTAAGCTGGTTTGAAAATTGCTGTTTTTATTAAAATTCTGCACCATTGGAAAACATCGATTTTCAAACCAGCTTAATAAATAGTAAAAAAATTCCAAAAAATGTAAAATTTGGTCTCCAAGCACATTTTAATATAGATTGAACATCTAACAGTTTGGATTTGTTGTTTGAACTTCAGAAATTGGAGAACCGACTCGTTTGTTCCTGAGCCCAGGAACAAACGTTTTGAGCTTAGCCATTCTCTCTCTCTCTCTCTATATATATATATATATATATAATTTGGCTAATATGCTATGCGTAGCATAGAGGGCCTCCGTGCTACAACTCAATATTTGAGTTTCGAAATCCTAACGGCCGATCCAAACTGTTCAACATGATCTCCATATGAATATGTACTTGCTAATCAAATTTTACATTTTTTAGAACTTTTTTTACTATTTTTTTAGATAGGTAGAAACTCACTTGATCAGAAAATTATGTACCATTCAGATCAAGTGATTTTCTACCTACCTAAAAAAATAGTAAAAAAATTCTAAAAAATGTAAAATTTGGTTTGCATATACATATTTATATGGAGATCATGTTGAACGGTTCGGATCGACCGTTAGGATTTTAAAGACTCAAATATTGAGCCGTAGCACAGAGGCCCTCTATGCTACGCGTAGCACCGTAGCCAACTCCTATATATATATATAGAGCTGGACTTAGCTAAGCCATAGAGAAAAACGCTTTGTACTCCACGCCATATTTTCATTTTGAAAATCCAAACTACCGATCCGAACCGCTCAAGTTGTTCTCTATATTGAACTGTGCTTGGAGACCAAATTTTACATTTTTTTGGGTTTTTTTTACTATTTATTAAGCCACTTTGAAAATCGCTGATCCGGATGAACAGTAGCAAAACAGTAAAAAATTCTGGACCAATGGATCAGCGATTTTCAAAGTGGCTTAATAAATAGTAAAAAAATTCCAAAAAATGTAAAATTTGGTCTCCAAGCACATTTCAATATGGAGATCATGTTGAGTGGTTCGGATTGGTAGTTTGGATTTTCAAAATGGAAATAATGAGGCGGGGAGCACCAAGTCGTTTTACTCCATGGCTTAGCTAAGCCCAGCTCTATATATAGGGATGGGCTAGAGTGAGCCATGGAGTAAAACAAGTTTGCACTCCACGCAATATCTTCATTTTGAAAATCCAAACAACTGATCCGAACTGCTCAACATGATCTCCATATTGAAATGTGCTTGGACACCAAATTTTACATTTTTTGGAAATTCTTTACTATTTATTAAGGCACTTTGAAAATCGTTGATCCACTGTGAACAGTAAAAAAATTCTGAACTAATGGATCAGCGATTTTCAAAGTAACTTAATAAATAGTAAAAAAATTCCAAAAAATGTAAAATTTGGTCTCTAAACACATTTCAATATGGAGATCATTTTGAACAGTTCGGATCGGTTGTTTGGATTTTCAAAATAGAAATAAGGAGGCGTGGAGTACAAATTTGTTTTACTCCATGGCTCACCCTAGCCCATCCCTATATATATATAGAGACTGGCTAAGCTCAAAATGTTTGCACCAAGCCCTTGGTGTAAACGTTTTGGTTCTCCTATTTGCAAAGTCCAAACGGTCGATCCAAACCGTTAGATATTTAATCCATATTAAAATGTGCTTGGAGACCAAATTTCACATTTTTTGGAATTTTTTTACTATTTATTAAGCCACTTTGAAAGTTGCTGATCCGGGTGAACAGTAAAAACAGTGCAATCAAATTCTGGACCTGATAAGCATAAATTATATACACATTTGATCTAGTTTTTATCATAAAATAACTCCAATTATCATGTATTTTGAATATAAAAGGAATAAATTACACCTAGAATCAAGTTACTGCGGTAGTTTGGCTTTAAAATGCAGGAAAAGACGAAAAATGATGTAATTAGGGCTGAGTGCGGATCAACCACCCGCACTGAGATTCAGTGCGGACGCACTCAGTACTTAGCCAAATTTTCCAGCAGTTCAGCGCGGCCAGAATTTTTCCCGAGCGTAATGCGTCCGCACTCACACTCCAGTGCGGGTCAACCACCCGTAGTGTATACTTGGTCGGATTTTCAGAAACTGCAGAAGCTCAGCAGTGCGGGTCCTTCATCCGCACTCCCCACCAGTGCGGACGCACTCAGAAGATTACGCAGGATTTTCGCCAAGTTAAATAAGGAAAGTTGAATCCAGTGCGGATCAACCATCCGCACTCACATCCAGTGCGGACGCACTGAACACACAGACAGCCAGATTTACCCGGTTTCAACACGGTTTCTATTTTTGGCACTCCAAGGACACGTTTTAAGAAGCCAAAAATAGCAATACTTGCCAGGAAAGAAATGTAAAAAGAGCACCCACTAACTCCACCTTCTAGCCTCTAAATTGGGCATGATCTCTTGCTATAAAAGGGCTAGAACTTTCCCTTCCAAATCATCCACTATCCATCCATCCAACAACACATCTCATACTCTCTACACACAATTCTGAGCAATATTTTCTGAAGAAGGTGAAGCTTTCAAGCAAGGAGAAGAATGGTTTCTTGAGCAAGATTCGGCAAGATTGAGGTTCTAGATTCAAAGGGTGTAATTATTCTTTATTTCATTTCCTTTTGTTATTTGCCAAACTTTGCAATGTTTCTCTCCAAGAGGGAGTAGTTCTCTCTCTAGGGGTTTAGGTCAATGCATGAACTTGTTTAATTCTATTTTATTCGATTATTTGCTTTTATTGTGATTGTTTTATCGGATTTGATTGTTAATTTCTGTGATTTTAATAATTTGTGTTAAATACACAATTAGTACTTGAATTGTAGCATCTCGTTTTGGTTTCAAAAGAACCAAAATTGACTAGGATCAATAGGATAGTACCAAATTGTGAATGCAAATACCTTAGGTTTAGATTAAGATTCTAACCAATTTAATCTAAGCCGGAACTACAGAAATTAAGGTTAGGGACTTGGTGAAGGACCTAACCGTGAAGTCAAACCCTAATTAGGACATCTCAAATCGAGTCGGATATTGGTATCATGGACTTAATTGAGAAGTACCAATATTCGAGGAGAGGAGAGACTAACAAGAGCTTATGGTCTAAGTAGCTAGGGTGAAGGACCTAACCGTGAAGTCCGAATTACTTAGACACGTTATTAATTCACGAAAGTGACCCTTAATGACATATTAGGTTAGAAACCTCATCAAATCATACATGAATTTAAGCAAATACCGAATGAATAGAGTTAACAAGGGATTGTAGACCAAAGACCCCTAGATTCTCTAAACCTTGAAATCAAACCGACTTTTCTCTCTTTTACTTTTACTTTTAATTGTTTAAAACTCCTTTCGGGTATTGAACCCAACCTTAGGATTTTTACTACAAACCCCCCAATTTACTTTATTGCACTTTTCTTTCTTTTCTGAAATTTATTATCTAAAGTTGAAAATTTAGTATTTATCTTACTCCTTGTGGTTCGATACCCGATAATATACTACACGGTAGGATTGTATACTTGCGATCTAAACCGAAAGTGTATTTGAGGATAAAGCTTTTTACATATACCCTTTGCACGTATCAGGACCGTGTGATCAGCAACTTTCAAAGTGGCTTAATAAATAGTAAAAAAATTTCAAAAAATGTAAAATTTGGTCTCCATGCACATTTCAATATGGAGAACAACTTGAACGGTTCGGATCGACCGTTTGAACTTCGAAAACCCGAAAACAAATCGTTTGCACCAAACCCTTGGTGCAAACGTTTTGAGCTTAGCCACTCACTATATATATATATATATATATAGAGTAGAACTAGGGTGTTCCTAAGCTCACCAAGTCCTTCCGTGAGCTCGACTCTAAAACCTATTGAATTGATTTCAAACGACATTTTCAAACCGTTAGATGTTCAATCTATATTAAAATGTGCTTGGAGACCAAATTTTACATTTTTTGGAATTTTTTTACTATTTATTAAGATGGTTTGAAAATCGCTGTTTTCCAATGGTGCAGAATTTTAATAAAAACAGCGATTTTCAAACCATCTTAATAAATAGTAAAAAATTTCAAAAAATGTAAAATTTGGTCTCCAAGCACATTTTAATATAGATTGAACATCTAACGGTTTGAAAATGTCATTTGAAGTCAATTCGATAGGTTTTAGAGTCGAGCTCACGAAGGGCTTGGTGAGCTTAGGAACACCCTAGTTCTACTCTATATATATATTTTAAGATGAGGGATCCAATTACACCCTTTTTTTGACACATCTTGACATTGTTTTTTTTATAGGCCAATTTTGCGTTTTCAAAATCCAAATAGTCGATCCAAACCGTTCAACATGATGGATATATTAAAATGTGCTTGGAGATCAAATTTTACATTTTTTTTGAATTTTTTTACTATTTATTAAGATGGTTACAAAATCGTTGTTTTTCAATGGTCTGAAAACAACGATTTTGTAACCATCTTAATAAATAGTAAAAAAATTCAAAAAAATGTAAAATTTGATCTCCAAGCACATTTTAATATATCCATCATGTTGAACGGTTTGGATCGACTATTTGGAATTTAAAAATGGTAGATGTTAAAGTGTGTCAAGAAAAAGATGTAATACGATCCCTCCTCGTATTTTAAATCATTATTAAATATTGAAAGGTACGTAGACGTGAAACGGACCTTAGCTATAGACCAAAAATCCAATATTTTCTTAGTCAACTCTTTTGGGGTTCGACAATTTCTGCTAGTTTCAAAGTAAGCCTTCCGGTTGCCTCAATATATGTATAGATATATGTATATATATGCTGTGTAGATTAATTGGTAATGTAATTGGAGTAGCAAATTAATTATTCGGAAAATCTCTATGTTCTTCTTACTTTGTTAATGCGTCTTGTTTTCAACTCGAGAGGTCACCACGATTTTTTGGTTACCTCTTCATAATTAGAAATTTTCTTGGTCTGACCCTGGCCACTTTGCATTATCTCAAATATTTGAAAATTTTATCTCCGTTCCCAAGTGTATTATAATTTATTTCTTTTAAAACTTGGTAGTGACTACCAAGGTTGTATAGTGTATGTATTATAAATTGTTTTGAGCAATAGTGGTGAATCAAGTTGCAGCCTTTTTTTTTTGTATATATGCCAGCAAATTAAAATTGCAAGTTGTAGGAATTAATATCAATACATTAAGAATTAACAACTCACTATTGAGGACTCCGCAAAACAATTAACGAAGTCACCGCTATCTCTGTCTTCACCAATTGATAGGTCATCCTTAAGAAAAGAATTGGATGAAAATAAGTTATGGTCACCATGCATGTACCACAACTCAAATGTGTCAATTTGATTACACTAAAATGAATATACATACTCCTAATGCTTTGGTTATACTCGATGTTAGTGCAATAATCACTTTATACTTCAATTCATATGGCACAATATGGGAGTCCATAGAAGTACTTTAATCAAATATATCGAAAAGTGGAGACAAGTAGACTAATTAAATGATTTTTAATAATTAATGATTTATTTTCAAATTGTCTCGCAGAAAAAGATAACGTCTACTTAATTGTTGATGTTGTTGTAAGCAATATTTTGCGTTGTTTAATTAATTTGCAAAACATATAAATATTGAATTTTACAGTTTCTTTGTTTGAGATGTGTGCAGGTTAATTGTTATGTTTCGAAGGTCAAAGATACATATCATGACAAGTTGACATGATAAGTTGTACAAGATAATCGGATACATGATCTACGCAATATATAAGGAATGATTTGATACATGATGATCGGATATATGATTCACACAAGCTATTTGGAATGGTCAGATATTGATTAGATGCTGGATCATAAAGATCACGGAGATCATGAAGATCAAGATTATGAAGTTTGTAAAGATCACGTTTTACCATTTTTATTTTATCAATTTTAATTTATGTCCAAAAATTATAGTAAAGTAAATCTGAGGTTATGACCGTCTGAGTCTAGTCATTGCGTGGCTGAAAACCAAATTCAAAATTCAAATTAACCAGGCAGGTCAATACTGAAAACTAGGCACAAGCAAAATATGCTAATCCATAATTTTGTGGATCTAGATATCTGCATTGAGTTGTTGGCTCTCCTTTCAATCACATTATAAATAGTGGGCTCGGTCATCTATCTAAGATTGACAGAGAATACCCTCACAGAAAATACAACACTTTGAATCCTTTTGAAAGGCTATGCCTAGTCCATTGTTGCTTGTTCTTAGACTTCAATTAACTTTCTAGCAACCTCAAATACACTTCACCTAAATTGATCAGTGTTGAGATTAGAGTGATAGTCAGTGAGTGTCTGAACTTAGAGCTTTTGTTGCTCGCCTACTCCAAACTATTGTGCTTGCTCTTGAGCGTTTAGTGCTCTTTTCTTCTTTGGGCCGTTAGAGTGTCATCCCGTCGGTTCCAACTTGTATTCCTTTCAACATTGGGTAATAGAATGGCCCGCCTAGTTTTGGTTGCGTTACCCCGAAAATGTAGGTCCTTCAGTTGGCCGAACTCCGTTATCAACTTCTGTGTCACTTTCTCTAACTCTATCTATTTACTTTAGTGCACTTTATTTATTTTATTATAATTTAAATTCATAAGTTATTGATTCCGCTAAGAATTACATAGTTAGACATAATTGCACACAGGAACGTTTAATACTTGAATACTAACCGATAGTGTTAAAAATTTTAAAAGACCCCATACTTTCCCCCCTCTAGGTGCCGTTAGGGACACAAAGTGGTATCAGAGCAGGTTGCTTATGTAGTAAATTTGAATTGTTTAGATCCAATATGGCACCACCAACCAGAATTGTTAGAGAACCCCAAATCTTTGGTACCACCGCTAAAAACTTTAGTCATTGGAAAAGATCTATGATAAACTACCTAAACATTCTTGAACAGTGGGATGTTGTTGAAAATGGGTATAATAATGAGGGAACTCATATTGATTATGATGCCTCAAAAGAGGTAAAGAAAAACAATGACAATGCGGTCAACGTCTTGATAAACACGGTAAGTGAAGAGATAGCCGTGGTATTCGGTAAGTCAACAAGTGCTAAAGAGATGTGGGATAATCTTGTTAACAATTATGAAGGTAATTTCCAAATCAAAATAACCAAACTTACCAGTTTTGAAACTAAATTAGAAACCTTTAGAATTGGTAATAATGAATCTATAGATGACATGTACAATAGACTTATGCATATTCAACATGAATTTATTAAACTTGGAGAACCATTGTCTGACGATAAGATTGTAGGAAAGCTTTTGCGTATTATGCATAAAGAATCTAGATGGGAGGCATTGGTGATCACTCTAGAAGCTCTTTCAGGAACTCGAACATTCACACTGGATAAACATTATGCACACTTTTGAAGTTTTGAAAAAAACTCAAGCAATCCGGTGAACTAGAACCAAAAACAAGAACAATAGCCCTCTCAGACAAAGTCAAAAGTTGTCCACCTCTCAAAACTGTTGTCCCTAACGGCACCTAGAGGGGGGTCGATATGGGGCATTTAAAATTTTAACCCTAGATGGTTGATATTCACTACAATTATATATCTAACGTGTACGTAAGTTGTTCTTGGCGGAAACAAAAAAACTTAAACTAAGCAAGTGTATGTAAAGTAAATAGAAGAGTAAAGAGACACTTGACACGAGATATGTTTACAGAGTTCGACACTAACGCCTATGTCTCCGGGGCTTCGCGACCTTCTTAATGGTGCGCCTTTCTTTACCTAATGAGAAAGGAGTACAAGGTAGAACCGGTGAGCCCTTACAAATCTTGGGAAGTCACACGGCCCGAGCACAAAATTGGCTCTTGAGCACTAAAGGCTCTAGTGTTTGAATCAAACAAGATATCTCTCACAAATCACTCTAATTCTTACACAAGATTGAGTATGGTGGAGTATGCTTGAGATTGTTGTAAGTATATTGAAGTTTGATGCACAAGCAACAATGGAGAATTCTAGATCTGAAAAGAATATGAAATATTGCAATTTGAGGCGGCTAGATTGTTATCTCAAACTTAGATTTTGCTTCTATTTATAGAGAGAGAAACAAAATAAGATAACTGGCATTAACCGTTACAACAGTTGATTAACCGTTATAACGGTTAGTCCCAGTTAGTAGGTTTGGCTGCGCTGAAAATCCTAACGCTCAATAAGCGTTACAACGGTTGGTACAACGGAACTCTCTGGAAGTTTTTGGGGTCCGAAATGATTTATTCCATTACAACGTTTGATTGATCATTGTAACGAAATAAATCGATTCCTTCTGTGAATTTCAGATATGAATTGTTCCGTTGCAACGCTTTCTTAACCGTTGTAACGGTTTAGGTCAATTACCTCAATCTCAAACATATTTTACCAATTTCACAGATTTCTAATAAATACAAATCTTGAGCTAAGTCTTCTTAGTCCATTCTTTGGTTCATTACAACACATCCTTGATATGTATAGCATTTGTAGATGCATCATTGATGTTTATTAAAACTTTATATCTTTATGAACCTGCAAAATATCTCAAGACAAGAAATTATAAAATTCAACAAATATATGTTTTGCAAATCTAGTCAAATAGACTAAGTGGATTATTGCATAGTCCAACAAAAACTCCTTAAACCCTTCCAGCTCCTCGAATTCAAATAACCAGTTCCTTAAGAAACTTATTGAACTAGAATCCTCCAAAGATAGCTAAATATTTTCCAAAATGGTCACAGGGATGCTTGAGTTTCAGAGAAGGTTCAATAAAGAACGTGAGGATAATAACAAGAGAGGAGTATGTTTTGTGTGTCACAAAGAAGGGCACACAATGTCACCTAGTTTAAGCTATTTCCAAACCAAAAAAACATAAATGGGCGATAGTAAATGTGTATTTTGTAGTAGTGTGCATTCATTTTTTATTCTTTTTTGACATCTTGTCTTTATACTAAATAAATTTTAATTTTTATAAATTCCGTAAGTACGTAAATGCATCACTCGTAAAGTAGATCAGTTTCAATAATTTGAAACCTTCAAACTCTATCCAAAAAAATAAAAAATTAAGCTGTACCGATGTATATCTAGCTATATATATATATGGTGGATACTTGTACGTGAACCTTGGGATGACATTTTGTGCAACCAAATCCGGGGTAACAATTCATGAAAAACTAAAAGTTATTATAACAGAAAAGGAAAGTGTAAATAAGTTATTAGGTAATTTTTGTTTTCAATGAATATTTAAGTCCATAGATTAATATATAACAAATTGAGCTTCTTTACACCCAACTTGCGAGTAATATAAAAGGGGAGGTTGATCACAGCTAGATTGATTCCTTCTTAATTAATCACAGAGTGGCATTTTATTTAATACAGCAAATTTCCGTCAAATCTTTATATTTTCTTACTTTTCCCTATCGTACTTGATATGCTTTAGTATTTAACTTGGCTTATAATCAGTAAAAATGATAATTAACACGCGTGTTAAGGTAAAACTGCCCATATATATTTAATCTAGTTTAGCTCCTTTAAAGGGATAATAGAAGCACGCACACACAAAACCTAGTGCTACGTACCAAGTTCGAGCGGGAGTATTAATTTTACGTTTGGAAATCACAAAATTTAAACTGCAAATAGATATGGGATCCTTGCAGATGAATATAAGTATAATTATTTTTAGGGTAAATACCAAGATTATAATATTTTCTTTTTTTTTTTAGGGTTAAGATTATAATATTTTCATGACCAGATACCTTGCATTCTTGCCTGCGCTAAAACAAAAAAAAAACAAAAAAAAAATCGTGCTTACCCCCTTTATCGCATGCAAGTTGTATTTTGTTTATATTTCTCAATCTTCCTTTAAATAAAAACCTTTCTCAACCAAAAAAATCATGTGCATGCCGGATCAACAAACAAGAAACTCGGTACTTCTTCCAGTGAATAGAAGACTGGCTATTCATATTTTAGTTCTCTTCCCCAAATTATACCATTTTTTTTATAACTTATTACAAAATTTAATTACAAAAAGCAGAACTTTAGATAGATCAACTCGTATATATATTTTGAAACAAGAAGCACACTACGTCTTCAAAGATAATATAAATCAAGAATATTATTTAATCAATTAATCCTTTCATAAGGTTTTGTCTATTAAAGGAGATAATTAGTATGAACAAGAGCTAAGGCTCCTAGGCATTATCCACACGTTTGTTCTTACATAAAGTCCAAACAAATTAAAACAAAAAAAAGGAAAAAAAAACATGAAGATGAGAATAAAATGATAGCGGAATAAAAGTACAACTATGCACTTAAAACACCTTTTGCAAGATCTTCAGCAGTGCGTGCCAGTGATTGGAGGTTGCACCGCACGATCGTGTCGACAAAAACGTGCGTCTCGTCCTTTGTGTTACCCATCGGTACATCAACCACATATGACTCTACCACAATTGTTTGCTCCTCACTTGAATAATGTAAATCATTTGGTGGTGGAGCAACCGCATGAAGTGTCGTGACTGACCTATAATTCTTCAACCGGTGCTCCCCTCCAACCACACTAAAACTAATAACGTGTTGCTCTTCGTCTAATATTTCTAATCGCTCCCGGCTTGAAGTTGCAGGGAGACCTGACACGACATGAATCTCCCGTACAGTTCCGACATCACCATCTCCATCGATGACATCGCAGCTGCGTATGAAGTGCTTGTAGGTTTGTGGTTGGTCAAAGCGGCGCACGACTGACCAGACCGACTCGACTGGTGCATCAATGGATCGAACGACAGCTGAGCAGCACTGGTTTGGTCCCACAAAGTGCTCGTGTTGCCGCGCTACTACCGCTGGCACTGCATGACCAGTACAACGCATGGCTGGCGCCATTCCAGGTGAACAAGTTAGTTTCGTGGCCGGGCCTCCACCTATCCTGTGGTGTTGTTGCAGTGATGGCCGCGAACACGAGCTAGTCATCTTCTCTCTCTCTCTCTCTCTCTCTCTCTCTCTCTCTCTGTGTTTAGGGGAGGTGCGATGTTTGCCTGTTCTCATAAATACCACGATACGGCTGGGAATTAAAAAAAAAAAAAGAATTCGTACTGTTGATTCGGACCATCATTAAATGCTTAGACTATTTATGATTCAAACTAAAATCTTTATTCAAATATATTTTTGAAACAAAAACTAAATTACTCAAAAAGAATTGTCTAATTAATGTAACAATTAATCGATGTATTATAGAAAGTCAACATATTGTACTTTGTGTCGTTTATTAGTTAAGGATGTATTTTGCATTGTATTTTGTGTCGTTTTATTAGAAAAGTGGTAGTAAAAGTTCATCCAAAACTACATAATTTGTAGGAGATCGCAGTTGTATGAGAGGTTAATTAGATTAATTTATTAGATAGAAAATTTATAAATCGGAGAAATCTAGTTTATTAAATATATGAAAATGTTATATTTATTTCCGAAAGTCTAGTAATAGAATCGAGATCACGTATGTTATTAAATACATCCTCTGATAGGGAATGTCATATTGCTCAATCATATTTTACTTGCTATTTAACTTGTGAGAAAAATTTATTATCACGTCTATTAATATAATAACAAGTACATTAATTACCGGTATAACCATCCAAAGTGACTGGATGAGTTTGTAATATACTAGTATGTAAAACATAATTATTGCACCGGATCTGTTTGAAAAACCTACACGAAAAATGGTTTAGAACAACTAGTTATATTATATTGAAGGAACGACTCTGGAGCATGTACTGTTAAGCAAGTGGACATAATATATGGATTAGTTATAAATCTGCTGTTATTCCAAAGGATAACACGACTCTATTATTCCTATCTGAACTGTTTAAAGTTTTTCATGTGCGAATCACAAGAAAAAATATTTTTCGTACCCAAATCTCGATAAAAGTTAACGGCTGGGATCAGAATAACAGTCCTGTTATACCTTTAGAATAATAGCAGATTTATTTCCCATATGGATCTACTGGCATCTTTTAGTAAGGCTTGGAGTGGTTTCGGTGTGCTTCCAGTGGGTGGCATGGAGGAAAGGGAAAGCTGGTTTTGACAACTAAATAATATTAATATCAGCCAATTGACTTTGGAGAGACCAGCCATCAGGGAATTTAATAAGAGCAGGCATCTGTATAAAATAATTTATAATTTTAAAATTCGGTCGGTAGTCGATATCTTATGCATATTATATATATAGGTCCGCTAATATCAAAATTTTTGTTCCGGAGCTGTGATGCAACTAATTAGTTTTCTGATTTTTAAAGTCTAAACGATCGATTCAAAAAGTTAGATGTGAGCTCCATATTAAAATGTGTTTAGAGACCAACTTTTATATTTTTTGGAATATTTTTACTATTTATTAAGTCAGTTTTAAAATTCAATTTTTAAAGTCTAAACGGTCGATCAAAACAGTTAGATGTGAGCTCCATATTAAAATGTGTTTGGAGACCAACTTTTATATTTTTTGGAATATTTTTACTATTTATTAAGTCAGTTTTAAAATCGCTGATTTTAATAAATAGTGAAAAAAAATTTAATCATTGAAAACAACAATTTTAAAACTGACTTAATAAATAGTAAACAAATTCAAAAAAATATAAAATTTGGTCTCGAACACATTTTAATATAGATTGAATATTGAATGGTTTGAATCGACTGTTTGAACATTGAAAATATATAAACCGAAGCGTTTGTTCCACGGTCTAGGAACAAATGAATTAATATTAGCCAACCTCTATGTGTGTGTGTGTGTGTGTGTGTGTGTGTGTAGATATATATATATATAAAGAGAGAGAGAGAGAGTGGCTAAGATACAAACGTTTGTTCCTAGGCCATGGAATAAACGGTTTGGTTCTCCGATTTCTGAAGTCCAAACAGTCGATTCAAACTGTTAGATATTCAATCTATATTAAAATCAGCTTGGAGACCAAATTTGACATTTTTTGGAATTTTTTTACTATTTATTAAGATGGTTCTTCCAATGGTGCAGAAATTTAATGAAATCAGCGATTTTCAAACCACCTTAATAAATAGTAAAAAAATTCCAAAAAATGTAAAATTTGGTCTTCAAGCTGATTTTAATATAGATTGAATATCTAACGATTTGAATCGACTGTTTGGACTTCAAAAATCAGAGAACCAAACTGTTTGTTCCATGGCCTAGGAACAAACGTTTGTATCTTAGCCACTATATATATATAGAGAGAGAGATGAGCTATTGTGCTTTGCAAAGTAAAACAACGTTTTACTTCGGCCTCTTTTTTGGATTTTCAAAGTCCAAACAGTCGATCCGAACCGTTCAAGTGATCTACATATTGAAATGTGGTTGCAGACCAAATTTTACATTTTTTGGAATTTTTTACTATTTATTAAGCCACTTCGAAAATCGTTGTTTTCCAATGGTGCAGAAATTTAATGAAATCAGCGATTTTCAAACCACCTTAATAGTAAAAAAATTCCAAAAAATATAAAATTTGGTCTCCAAGCTGATTTTAATATAGATTGAATATCTAACGGTTTGAATCGACTGTTTGGACTTCAAAAATCAGAGAACCAAACCGTTTGTTCCATGGCCTAGGAACAAACTTTGTATCTTAGCCACTATATATATAGAGAGAGAGAGATGGGCTATTGTGCTTTGCAAAGTAAAACAACGTTTTACTTTGGCCTCCTTTTTAGATTTTCAAAGTCTAAATAGTCGATCCGAACCGTTCAAGTTGATCTACATATTGAAATGTGCTTGCAGACCAAATTTTATATTTTTTGGAATTTTTTACTATTTATTAAGCCACTTTGAAATTTGCTGATCCGGGTGAACAGTAAAAACAGTGCAAGAAAATTCTGGACCATGTGATCAGCAATTTTCAAAGTGGCTTAATAAATAGTAAAAAAATTCCAAAAAATGTAAAATTTGGTCTGCAGGCACATTTCAATATGTAGATCAACTTGAACGGTTCGGATCGACTATCTGGACTTTGAAAATCCAAAAAGGAGGCCGAAGTAAAACGATGGCTTTACTTTGCAAAACACAATAGCCCATCTCTCTCTCTCTCTCTCTATATATATATATATATAGAGGAGGGATCCGATTACACCTTTTTTGGTGACACACTTTGACACCTACCATTTTCAAAGTCTAAATAGTTGATTCAAACTATTCAACATGATGGATATATTAAAATGTGCTTGGAGATCAAATTTTACATTTTTTTGAATTTTTTTGCTATTTATTAAGATGGTTACAAAAATCGTTGTTTTCAGACCATTGAAAAACAGCGATTTTGTAACCATCTTAATAAATAGTAAAAAAATTCAAAAAAATGTAAAATTTAATCTCCAAGTACATTTTAATATGGTGATCATGTTGAACGGTTCAGATCGACTGTTTAGATTTTGAAATCGCAAAATTGACCTATATAAAAAACGATGTCATGATGTGTCACCAAAAAAGGTGTAATTGGATCCCTCCTCATATATATATATATATATATATATATATAGAGCAGAACTAGGGTGCTCCTAAGCTCACCAAGCCCTTTCGTAGTGCGACTCTAAAACCTATCGAATTGATTTCAAATGACATTTTCAAACCGTTAGATGTTCAATCTATATTAAACTGTGCTTGGAGACCAAATTTTACATTTTTTGGAATTTTTTACTATTTATTAAGATGGTTTGATAATCGCTGTTTTCCAATGGTGCATAATTTTAATAAAAACAACGATTTTCAAACCATCTTAATAAATAGTAAAAAAATTCCAAAAAATGTAAAATTTGGTCTCCAAGCACATTTTAATATAGATTGAACATCTAACGGTTTGGAAATGTCGTTTGAAGTCAATTCGATAGGTTTTAGAGTCGCGCTCACGAAGGGCTTGGTGAGCTTAGGAGCACCCTAGTTCTACTCTATATATATATAGAGAGAGAGACAGATAGACTAATGTGCTTTCGGTAGCACTTCGGCCGAAGTGCTACCGATTTAAAAAGTGGATTTTCAAAGTCCAAATGGTCGATCCGAACCGTTCAAGTTGTTCTTCATATTGAAATCTGCTTGGAGACCAAATTTTACATTTTTTGGAATTTTTTTACTATTTATTAAGCCACTTTGAAAATTGCTGATCCGGGTGAACAGTAAAAACAGTGCAACCAAATTCTGGACCATGTGATCAGCAATTTTCAAAGTGGCTTAATAAATAGTAAAAAAATTCCAAAAAATGTAAAATTTGGTCTCCAAGCAGATTTCAATATGGAGAACAACTTGAACGGTTCAGATCAACCATTTGGACTTTGAAAATCCAATTTTGAATCAGTAGCACTTCGGCCGAAGTGCTACCGAAAGCACATTAGTCTATCTCTCTGTATATATATATAGAGAGAGAGAGAGAGTAGAACTAGGGTGTGATGTGCTCACCAAACTCTTTGGTGAGCACAACTCTACATAAACTATCGGATTCTCTTCAAACGAGATGAATCCAACCGTTGAAATCGATGTACTTTACGAGTGATGCGCATACATGCAAAATTTTGAATGTTTTGAATTCATTTAGTCTCAAGTCAAGTGGTCAAAATTGATGAAAAATGAATGATCCAAAATGAAGTTGTTTTAATGCATTCAAAAAATTCTCAATTTTGACCACTTGACTTGAGACTAAATGAATTCAAAAAATTCAAAATTTTGCATGTACGCGCATCACTCGTAAAGTACATCGGTTTCAACGGTTGGATTCATCTCGTTTGAAGTGAATCCGATAGTTTATGTAGAGTTGTGCTCACCAACTCTTTGGTGAGCACATCACACCCTAGTTCTACTCATTCTTTAGATTTATCTTTTACGTTTTTCACATAGATACAATTACAAGATTTTGGATCATACAAGAACAATAATTTTGTACTTGTTTAAGAAATAGTAAAATAAGTTTTAAAAAATATAAAATTTAGTCTCCTAACTTTTTGTAATTTGGAGATCATGTTGATTGGTCGAGAATTTTGTTGCACTGTTTTTTCTGGACCATGTGATCAGCAATTTTCAAAGTGGCTTAATAAATAGTAAAAAAATTCCAAAAAATGTAAAATTTGGTCTGCAAGCACATTTTAATATGTAGATCAACTTGAACGGTCGGATCGACGTTTCGGACTTTGAAAATCCAAAAAGTAAGCCGAAGTAAAACGATGGCTTTACTTTGCAAAGCACAATAGCTCATCTATATATATATAGTTGGGCTATAGTGCATTGTAATGTATAGGTGTTCTTGTACATTGAACTATAAATCGTTGGTTTTGATTTTCAAACAACCGATCCAAATCATTCAATTTGATATCCATATTAAATTGTACTTGGAGACCAAATTTTATATTTTTTTGAAAATTATTTGCTATTTTTTTAGAATTTTTAAAAATCGTTGTTTTTCTATGGTTCAGAAATTTATGAAAAACAATGATTTTCAAAAATTCTAAAAAAATAGTAAAAACTTCCAAAAAATATAAAATTTTGTCTCCAAGTACATTTTAATATTGAGAAGATGTTGAGCCATTTAGATTGACTTTTGAATTTCAAATATAACGGTTTACAGTCTAATGTACAAGAGAGCTTATATATTGTAATGCACCATAGCTCATCTCTCTCTCCCTATATATATATATATATATATATATATAAAGATGGACTTAGCTAAGCCATGGTGTAAAACGACTTGGTACTCCACGCCATATTTCCATTTTGAAAATCCAAACTACCGATCCGAACCGCTCAAGTTGTTCTCCATATTGATATGTGCTTGGATACCAAATTTTACATTTTTTGGAATTTTTTTACTATTTATTAAGCCACTTTGAAAATCGCTGATCCGGATGAACAGTAGCAAAACAGTAAAAAATTCTGGACCAATGGATCAGCGATTTTCAAAGTGGCTTAATAAATAGTAAAAAAATTCCAAAAAATGTAAAATTTGGTCTCCAAGCACATTTTAATATGGAGAACAACTTGAGCGGTTCGGATCGGTAGTTTGGATTTTCAAAATGGAAATAATGAGGCGTGGAGCACCAAGTCGTTTTACACCATGGCTTAGCTAAGCCCAGCACTATATATATATATATAGAGAGAGAGAGAGAGAGTGGCTAATATCAAAACGTTTGTTCTTAAGCCATCGTGTAATTGAATTGTTTTCGGATTTTCAAAGTCCAAACGGTCGATCCAAACTGTTAGATGTGATCTCTATATTAAGATGTTCTTGGAGACCAAATTTTACATTTTTTTAATTGTTTTACTATTTATTAAGCCACTTTGAAAATTGCTGATCCGGATGAACAGTAAAAACAGTGCAACCGAATTCTGGACTATGTGACCAGTTATTTTGAAAGTGCCTTAATAAATTGGATTAACTGGAGCATGTATTGTTAAGCAAGTGGACATAGTATATGATAATATATGGATGGGACATAAATCTGTTGTTATTCCAAAGAGATTACAGGACCCTATTATTCCTATCTCAACTATTTAGGGCTTGTTCGGATGCCTTTTTTCTCAATGAGAATTAAAGGAATTTGGGTATATCAGAAATTTTAGCCCTTTACCTGTTCGGATGCTATTTTTGTTCCTATCTCGTTCCCTCATTTTCTTCCCAAAATCTGCCCAGACAGCGTAAAAAATTAGGTTCAAAAACATCGACTCCGACCTCATTTTTTTCTTCCCAAATGGTGCGCTAGCTAGTCTTATCAGCTTTTTCTAATCGATTTCAGCGGGAGAACGAAACTAATGCGGGGGAAGCTCGCATCAAGCATAAATAACGGATAGTAGATTTTGCTGCAGACCTCTCGATATCTCACTTTCACTATGGCGGGAGAAGGTACGATTTCCTTCCAATTCCAAACACATTTTAAGGTATCTATGATAATCAAAGAAATTTTAATTAAAGATGACAGTAAGAAAAGGAAATTATTTCAAGATATTTCACAAAAAAGTTTGTTGCCCCTGCTCAATTCGTAAGTTATTTCAAGATCTTTCAAGATATTTCACAGTAAAAAAAGGAAATTACCAGTTCGTAAGCTTTCTTACTCAATTCTCTGATCATATTGGTATTGACCAAATTGCCCCTGCTGACATGCTGATTTGTTATTCTTCCCATGATTAATTGGCTAAACCAAATTGGATTTTGTTTACATGAATGTGAGCAGCAAAACTCAAACTTTATGCATGCTAGAATTATATTTGTTGCTTCAATGTTTCAGAGGTTGTATGTTGTATTTCTTATCTTGCATAAATACAAAATGCTCATGGCGTTGTGATGCTTAATTGGGGAATACGTAATCTGTCCTTGGGCACAATGAAATTATCTCAATTAGAAAACCAATAAGTTGAAACTGGACATAGGGGGTACTGGATCTGAGGGGACCTGATCTGAGGGTACTGGATCTGAGGGGACCTGATATCTGAGGGGACATAGGGGGTACTTGATTTTTTTTTCCAAAGGGTGTATTTAGTATGAATGGAGTAATTTCTGATATGTTGAGATTTTGTTAATTTAGTTGTCGTTTCATGGAACTTAATAAATTGTCTTCTAATAGGTGAAATGTTCTATTTTCCAATGTATATGAGCTTGTGTTTTTTTTATTTCAATAAAGCTCCTTGATAAAATTCTTCAATAAATATTTCAATTAAGCTTGATTGGTGGAGTTTGTCTTTTATTTGTAAACATTGATATTTATTTCATAATTGGTATGTAGGCAATGTACATGAGACCAACAATAGAGCTGCTTGGAATGAATTTCAAAAGGCATTCCTAGTGGAATTTCTTGTTGAATTTAATAGACCCGGTACACGCAAACAAAATGCATGGAGTAGTGTTGCATGGAATGAAATGGCGCGAAGATTCAAAGCAATGTTTGTAGATTCAGGTTTCTCACTGAAGCAACTTAAAGAGCAAGAACGCACTCTGAAGAAGCATTACAAAACGATAAAACGATTGAGAGATCAAAGCGGTTTCGGATGGGATCATATGAGGAAAATGGTTGATGCTACCGAAGAAGTGTGGGCCGCTCTTTTGCAAACAGATAAGGAGGCTAAAATGTGGTATAACAGACCTTTTCCCTATGATGACTTGCACGACTTGTATTCTGGTATGAGATTCTATTTAGTAAAACATGCATTTTTGTACAATTTAATTATTCTATTTCGTTTAATATAGTCTTTCGTATCAAAATTTCAGGATGTATTGCAAATGGCTCACGTCGCCGTGGAAGTAATTATTATGCGAATTGTGAGAATCAATTTGACATGGACTCTCCTAGTCCCACTATACCCGCTCCAGGAGGTTTAAATCATACGGATTTTGATGAAGATTTTCTTAATACACAAGCATTTAATCTGATCTCTACTCAAGGACAAGTACCATCCTCCACCCAAGCTCCAATTGTTGGTGACACGCCTCCCTCTGGTAGAGTTTCGTCACCTAGGAGGACAAACAAGACTAGAAAGAGAAAGGCTATATCTGAATTTTACGAGAATTATTTGGCATACAAGAGGGAAGAGACATCTCAATATTGTGCTATAATGGAGAAGAATGCAATTAAGAGTACTAAGCGTGCGGACAAGTTTTCAGTTGCGGCTGTAATTGAGGCATACGAATGTAGCATCCCGGGTTATGAGATGGCGGATTTTGTTTATCCATGTGATATGTTCATCGCTAAGCCCGAGACCCGTGAAGCATTCATATGTATTGCTGAAGAAAGACGAGCAGAATGGATCAAGTTGATGGTTGATGTGTACAAGTCCAAACAGTAAGGTAAGTAACATGTCTTTTGGAAATATAGTGTTTAGGGTTGTTATTTTTGTGAAAATGATAGTGAAGTCGTAAGAGAATTTGTGTTATATTTTGGAAATATTAGTGTTTAGGATTTATATTTTTGTGAAAATGATAGTAAAAATGTTTAGGGTTGACATTTTAGAACTTGTATTGGAGTAAAATGATACAATTATGTTATATTTTTACCGGTGTGTTCTATGTTGTATTGTTCTTTACTTCAGTTTATTTCATTGTAATTGGCATAAAATCATATTGGTGTTGACCATATTGCCCCTGCTGACATGCTGATTTGTTATTTTTACCATGATTAATTGGCTAAACCAAATTGGATGTTCTTTACATGGATGTGACCAGCAAAACTCAAAATTTATGCATATTCAATCTTAAATTTTTATGTGGTCATCCAATAGGATGAACAGTGTCATTTATGAATGACAGTACGCTGGTTTTTTTCTGAACCAGTCCCAGTTTCAAAGTATGAACTTCAAACACTCACCATAAATTGTAGAAAATTCTAAATTGAGAAAAAAAAAAAATTTAGCGTGTTATATTGGAGTTCCTAGTATGTTCTCATACAACAGTTTTATTAAACTCAACTCAGAGCTATCATTTTCTATTTTTATTTCATTTAGGGCTGTTTTGGAATTTTGCTGATTTTGTATTTTCAGGAGATGAACTTCATAAATGCCTTATAAATGATTAAAAAATCGTAGAAATTCAAAATTAGGGTCTAATGTGATTTATTTGATGTCCTCTATCTTCCTGTGAAGGGGCTTGACAAAATTCCTTCTCTAGCTACACTTTTTTTTTCTTTCTATTTTGTTGTTTTTGGTGTTTCTGGTATGTACTCAAGAATGCATCCAATCTAATGCCTTTGAAATCTGACCAATTAATAGATATGCTAAAAGATACATGATACATTTGAGTCTCTACTTCTTTAAATAAAATATATAAAACATTAATTAGTTTCTACTTCTTCTATATCTAACATAATCATTCCACATATCCATAGCAATTGCTTCTCTTATTTGATGTCCTGCACGGCGTAGATTGTATATAGTGCCCCAACATCTTCTCCATACTCTTCATCTCCATCCGGTACATCAACAATTTCATCTTGTTCTGTTGTATGATATGCTGCATTTGTAGTCCAATTTATATCTCCATTGTGATTAACAATAAAATTATGGAGAATACATGATGCATTGACCAAATCACTTTGTGTGTCTACTGTATGATATGTAGCAACTTTTAAAATAGGAAATCGCATCTTTAATATTCCAATGATACGTTCGATATGATTTCTTAGTTTTGCATGCCGAAGATTAAAAAGCTCTTTATAATTTTGTGGCCGTTCATTTGCTAGACCTTGCTCCCGCAAATGATACCGGATACCTCGATATGACGCAAGAAACTTTGGGGTATTTGCATAGCCGGCATCAACTAAATAATATTTGCCTTACGGTACCGTAAATCCATCATCTAGTGCACTATTCAATACGGTTGCATTGGATGCTGATCCTTCCCATCCGGCCATTACATATGTAAACTGACGATTAAAATCACATACAACCATTACATTTTGTGATAATGTTTGTTTTCTATTTTGGTAGGGATCTTGCTTATTTTCATCTATGCATATTGAAATATGAGTTACGTCAATAGCACCAATGCACTCCTACATATATGTAACAATTAATTACTAGTTAGTAAGCTTTATGATATTATATGGTAGAACGATTTGTTGTCAAATAATTCAAATAAAAAGTACCTTAAATAAAGGATAAAACTCTCCACGAGATGCAATAAATTGAGGCATGCGAAGAGGAGGTGGAATGATAAGTTCGGAGGACAGTTGATTGATAGCATTCAACACACTATGAAAATGATGACTTACAGTATCGCCCGAATGTTGAAATCGTTCTTGCACACTACGATTGCTCGCATTTTTGGCAAGAGTGTACAAGAACATTGCTACTTGCTATTCCACCTTTAACAATCCGTCGGAAAGTAGCTGCTTCTCTCTTAACAATTTGACTAAAGCGCGGAAGACGAAAGTCTCCATTCGAAATTCTCGTTTGCAACAACACTCATGACCGTCTAGAACTTCATTTACAAACATGAATCCCATTAAAATTGAAATATGACAAGGAGTTGGTTCGAACAAGTTTCTCTCTACGTAAAGAAAAACCACACTTGTATATTCATTATGATCATTGTCCATTCTCCGTAAGTGGAAATGATCCATATTTTTTTTTCTTACGTGTATATAAAAGGATAATAATTAAAATTGGTTGAGTCATTTTCATCTATATGTGGTCTATATAGTCTTTTAGCTTTGATAATTTTATCTTTACTGCTCAATTTGTAGTTTAGTGTATGAGGATATTTTAATCATTTTATTCAATAGTGTCCTTATTTACTTTATTGCAATGAAATACTTGTAATACTTTGAAATAGTATCTACATCGCTTCATTTACCAAATGCAAGGCATGAGTTAAAAAAATGAATGAATATTTAAAGTTGTACAATTACAGACAAAATAACTACATGTAATTGTTGACAAAAATAAGAAAATATTTTTTTTTGTTTTATGTATTTCTATTTTTCATCTCCATATTTAAATAGAAATACATAATTTATAAATAAATCAATATTTCTCACAACTAATCTCACAGTACAACCGAACACTCATCAACAAATTTTCATAATTATTCATGTATGTTCCCATGAATATGGGTTCCCGCAAATCAGAAAGTGGATTTCCAAACCCGTAAAATCTCATCCCGCACAATCCCATGACATCCGAACGCCCTTAAAGTTTTTCATGCGCGAATCACAAGAAAAAAAAAATTGTATCCGAATCTCGATAAAGGTTAACGACTGGAATCAGAATATCAGAGTTCTGTTATCCCTTTATAATAATAGCAGATTTATTTCCTATATGGATCTACGTACTGGCATCTTTTAGTAAGGCAGTGGAGTGGTTTCGGTGTGCTTCCAGTGGGTGGCATGGAGGAAAGGGAAAGCTGGTTTTGACAACTAAATAATATTAATATCAGCCAATTGACTTTGGAGAGACCAGCCATCAGGGAATTTAATAAGAGCAGGGATCTGTATAAAATAATTTATAATTTTAAAATTCGGTCGGTAGTCGATATCTTATGCATATTATATATACAGAGGAGGGATCCGATTACACCTTTTTTGGTAACACACTTTGACACCTACCATTTTCAAAGTCTAAATAGTCGATTCAAACCGTTCAACATGATGGATATATTAAAATGTGCTTAGAGATCAAATTTTACATTTTTTTTGAATTCTTTTCCTATTTATTAAGATGGTTACAAAAATCGTTGTTTTCAGACCATTGAAAAATAGCGATTTTGTAACCATCTTAATAAATAGTAAAAAAATTCAAAAAAATGTAAAATTTGATCTCCAAGTACATTTTAATATGGTGATCATGTTGAACGGTTCGGATCGACTGTTTGAATTTTGAAATTGCAAAATTGACCTATGTAAAAAACGGTGTTATGATGTGTCACCAAAAATGGTGTAATCGGATCCCTCCTCATATATATATATAGAGATAGACTAATGTGCTTTCGGTAGCACTTCGGTCGAAGTGCTACCGATTCAAAATTGGATTTTCAAAGTCCAAATGGTCGATCCGAACCGTTCAAGTTGTTCTCCATATTGAAATCTGCTTGGAGACCAAATTTTACATTTTTTGGAAATTTTTTACTATTTATTAAGCCACTTTGAAAATTGCTGATCACATGGTCCAGAATTTAGTTGCACTGTTTTTACTGTTCATCCGGATCAGTAATTTTCAAAGTGACTTAATAAATAGTAAAAAAATTCCAAAAAATGTAAAATTTGGTCTCCAAGCAGATTTCAATATGGAGAACAACTTGAACTGTTCGCATCGACCATTTGGACTTTGAAAATCCGATTTTGAATTGGTAGCACTTCGGCCGAAGTGCTACCGAAAAGCACATTAGTCTATCTATATATATATATATAGATATATATATATATATAGAGTCCGACTTAGCTAAGCCATGGAGTAAAACGCTTTGTACTCCACGCTATATTTTCATTTTGAAAATTCAAACTACCGATCCGAACCGCTCAAGTTGTTCTCCATATTAAAATGTGCTTGGAGACCAAATTTTATATTTTTTGGAATTTTTTTACTATTTATTAAGCCACTTTGAAAATCGCTGATCCATTGTGAACAATACAAAACAGTAAAAAAATTTGGACCAATGGATCAGCGATTTTCAAAGTGGCTTAATAAATAGTAAAAAAATTTCAAAAAATATAAAATTTGGTCTCCAAGCACATTTCAATATGGAGAACAACTTGAGCGGTTCGGATCGGTAGTTTGGATTTTTAAAATGGAAATAATGAGGCGTGGAGCACCAAGTCGTTTTACTCCATGGCTTAGCTAAGCCCAGCTCTATATATATATATATAGACTATCATGCTTTCGAAAGTAAAGAGAGTGTTTTACTTCCCGTTCATATTTTCATTTTCAAAGTTTAAACAGTCGATTCGAACTTCTCAACATGATCTTCATATTGATATGTACTTGGAGACCAAATTTTACATTTTTTGGAAATTTTTTACTATTTTTTAAAATTTCCAAAAAAAATGTAAAATTTGGTGTCCAAGCACATATCAATATAAAGATCATGTTGAGAAATTTAAATCGAAAGTTTAAACTTTGAAAATGGAAATATGAGCAGAAAGTAAAACACCATATTTACTTCCCAAAGCATCGTAGCATCACTCTATATATATATATATATATATATAGAGGTCGGCTAATATCAAAATGTTTGTTCTGGAGCTGTGGTGCAACTAATTAGTTTTCTAATTTTCAAAGTCTAAATTGTCGATCCAAACCGTTAGATGTGAGTTCCATATTAAAATGTGCTTGGAGACCAACTTTTATATTTTTTGGAATATTTTTACTATTTTAAAAATCGTTATTTTTAATAAACAGTGAAAAATTTATGAATCATTGAAAACATCAATTTTAAAACTGACTTAATAAATAGTAAACAAATTCAAAAAAAAATGTAAAATTTGGTCTCGAAGCACATTTTAATATAGATTGAATATTGAACGGTTTGAATCGACTGTTTGAACTTTGAAAATGTATAAATCGAAGCGTTTGTTCCACAGTCTACGAACAAACGAATTGATATTAGCCAACCTCTCTCTCTCTCTCTCTCTATATATATATATATATGTATAGTATGGCTAATTTGCTTCCGGAAGCACTTCAACTGAAGTGCTTACGGGGTCATATTTTTAGTATTTGATGTTCAAACAACAAATCCAAACCGTTAGATGTTCATTCTATATTAAAATGTTCTTCGAGACCAAATTTTACATTTTTTTTTACTATTTATTAAGCTGGTTTGAAAATCGTTGTTTTTATTAAATTTCTGCAGCATTGAAAAACAACGGTTTTCAAACCAGCTTAATAAATTGTAAAAAAATTCAAAAAATGTAAAATTTGGTCTCCAAGCACATTTTAATATAGATTGAACATCTAATAGTTTGGATTTGTTGTTTGAACATCAAATGCTAAAATATGACCCCATAAGCACTTCGGTCGAAGTGCTTCCGGAAGTAAATTAGCCATACTATATATATATAGTGGCTAATATCAAAACGTTTATTCCTAAGCCCTCGTGCAACCAAGTCGTTTTCGGATTTTCAAAGTCCAAACGGTCGATCCAAACTGTTAGATGTTCAATCCATATTAAAATATGCTTGGAGACCAAATTTTACATTTTTTGGAATTTTTTTACTATTTATTAAGCCACTTTGAAAATTGCTGATCCGGGTGAACAGTAAAAACAGTGCAATCAAATTATGGACCACGTGATCAGAAATTTTCAAAGTGGCTTAATAAATAGTAAACAAATTCCAAAAGATGTAAAATTTGGTCTCCAAGCATATTTTAATATAAAGATCACATCTAACGGTTTGGATCGACCATTTAAACTTTGAAAATTCAAAAATGACTTGGTTGCACGAGGGTTTAGGAACAAACGTTTTGATATTAGCTACTCTATATATATATATATATAGAGAGAGAGAGAGAGAGAGAATGGCTAATATCAAAACGTTTGTTCCTGCGCTCAGGAACAAACGGTTCCGTTCTCCAATTTCTGAAGTTCAAACAACAAATCCAAACCGTTAGATGTTCAATCTATATTAAAATGTGCTTGGAGACCAAATTTTACATTTTTTGGAATTTTTTTACTATTTATTAAGCTAGTTTGAAAACCGCTGTTTTTCAATGCTGCAGAAATTTCATAAAAACTGCGGTTTTCAAACTAGCTTAATAAATAGTAAAAAAATTCCAAAAAATGTAAAATTTGGTCTCCAAGCACATTTTAATATAGATTGAATATCTAACGGTTTGGATTTATTGTTTGAACTTCGAAAATTGGAGAACGGAACCGTTTGTTCCTGAGCCCAAGAACAAACGTTTTGATATTAGCCATTCTCTCTCTCTCTATATATATATATATAATTTTGCTATTGTGCTTCATGAAGTAAAACCCATATTGTACTTCACGCTCATACACCCATTTCCAAAATCCAAATCGTCAATCCGACCGTTCAAGTTGTTCTCCATATTGAAATGTGCTTGGAGACCAAATTTTACATTTTTTGGAATTTTTTTACTATTTATTAAGCCACTTTGAAAATCGCTGATCCATTGGTCCAGAATTTTTTACTGTTTTTTACTGTTCACAATGGATCAGCGATTTTCAAAGTGGCTTAATAAATAGTAAAAAAATTCCAAAAAATGTAAAATTTGGTCTCCAAGCACATTTCAATATGGAGAACAACTTGAACGGTTTGGATCGACCGTTTGGATTTTAGAAATGGGAGAATGAGCGTGAAGTAAAACTTCGTTTTACTTCATGAAGCACAATAGCCCTACTCTATATATATATATATAGAGAGAGAGAGAGAGAGAGAGATGGGCTATTGTGCTTTGCAAAGGAAAGCCATCGTTTTACTTCGGCTTATTTTTTGGATTTTCAAAGTCCAAAATGTCGATCCGACCGTTCAAGTTGATCTACATATTGAAATGTGCTTACAGACCAAATTTTACATTTTTTGGAATTTTTTCACTATTTATTAAGCCACTTTGAAAATTGCTGATCACATGGTTCAGAAAAAACAGTGCAACAAAATTCTGGACCATGTGATCAGCAATTTTCAAAGTGGCTTAATAAATAGTAAAAAAATTCCAAAAAATGTAAAATTTGGTCTGCAAGCACATTTCAATATGTAGATCAACTTGAACGGTCGGATCGAAGTTTTGGACTTTGAAAATCCAAAAAGTAAGCCGAAGTAAAACGATGGCTTTACTTTGCAAAGCACAATAGCATAATTCTATATATATATATATATATATAGGGATGGGCTATGGTGAGCTATGGAGTAAAACGAGTTTGTACTTCACGCTATATTTCCATCTTGAAAATCCAAACAACCGATCCGAACCGTTCAAGTTGTTCTCCATATTGAAATGTGCTTGGAGACCAAATTTTACATTTTTTGGAATTTTTTTACTATTTATTAAGCCACTTTGAAAATCGCTGATCCGGGTGAACAGTAGCAAAACAGTAAAAAATTCTGGACCAATGGATCAGCGATTTTCAAAGTGGCTTAATAAATAGTAAAAAAATTCCAAAAAATGTAAAATTTGGTCTCCAAGCGATTTTCAATATGGAGATCATGTTGAACGGTTCGGATCGGTTGTTTGGATTTTCAAAATGGAAATAATGAGGCGTGGAGTAAAAACTTGTTTTACTCTATAGCTCACCATAGCCCATCCCTATATATATATATATATATATATATATATATATATATATATAGATGGACTTAGCTACTTCGTGGAGTAAAACGACTTTGTACTTCACGCCATATCTTCATTTTCAAAGTTCAAATAGTCGATTCGAACCTTCCAACATGTTCTTCATATTGAAATGTACTTGGAGACCAAATTTTACATTTTTTGAAATTTTTTTACTATTTATTAAGCCACTTTGAAAATCTGAAAATCCTTATGAACAGTAAAAAACAGTAAAAATTTCTGGACCGCCGGATCAGTGATTTTCAAAGTGGCTTAATAAATAGTAAAAAAATTCCAAAAATGTAAAATTTGGTCTCCAAGCACATATCAATATGGAGAACAACTTGAGCGGTTCGGATCGGTCGTTTGGATTTTCAAAATGGAAATAATGAGGCGTGGAGCACCAAGTTGTTTTACTCCATGAAGTAGCTAAGCCCAACACTATATATATATATAGGGCTGGGCTTAGCTAAGCCATGGAGTAAAACAAGTTTGTACTCCACGCCTCATTATTTCCATTTTGAAAATCCAAACTACTGATCCGAACCACTCAACATGATCTCCATATTGAAATGTGCTTGGAGACCAAATTTTACATTTTTTTTACTATTTATTAAGCCACTTTGAAAATCGTTGATTCATTGGTCCAGAATTTTTTACTGTTTTGCTACTGTTCACCCGGATCAGCGATTTTCAAAGTGGCTTAATAAATAGTAAAAAAATTCCAAAAAATGTAAAACTTGGTCTCCAAGCACATTTCAATATGGAGAACAACTTGAGCGGTTCGGATCGGTAATTTGGATTTTCAAAATAGAAATATGGTGTGGAGTACAAAGCGTTTTACTCCATGGCCTAACTAAGTCCATCTATATATATATATATATATATATATATATATATATATATATATAGAGAGATGGACTTAGCTACTTCATGGAGTAAAACGACTTTGTACTTCACGCCATATCTTCATTTTCAAAGTTCAAATAGTCGATTCGAACCTTCCAACATGTTCTTCATATTGAAATGTACTTGGAGACCAAATTTTACATTTTTTGGAATTTTTTTACTATTTATTAAGCCACTTTGAAAATCTGAAAATCCTTATGAACAGTAAAAAACAGTAAAAATTTCTGGACCGCCGGATCAGTGATTTTCAAAGTGGCTTAATAAATAGTAAAAAAATTCCAAAAAATGTAAAATTTGGTCTCCAAGCACATATCAATATGGAGAACAACTTGAGCGGTTCGGATCGGTCGTTTGGATTTTCAAAATGAAAATAATGAGGCGTGGAGCACCAAGTCGTTTTACTCCATGAAGTAGCTAAGCCCAGCACTATATATATATATATATATATTATAACATCAAAATGATATAATATTACAACAGTTCATATATTTATTTATCGACATTTGATGAAATATTTAACAATATTAAAATTACATAAAATTTATAAACAACCAACCTAAGAATATAAGTTGTAGAAATATTTTATCGGCATTTTATAAAATTTGTACGCAAAAATAATTGTAGTATATAGGTTTTACAAGGATTTGCACGCATGATAGATGTTTCTAACTAATTCTGCAGTAAAATCAAGTGATTAAACCACCAAAATTTATAGTTATATTTCAAACAATATTGTTGTAGAAATAATTTTTACAACATCAGAATATATAATAATACATATCTAGTGCAAAATATTTCTGTGTTTATGCAGGTTTTTTGGCAACTAAATAATATTTATGTCAGCCAATATATAGTTATATTTCAGTCAGGTATTATCTAGTGCAAATAGTGTTTAAGCAGATATTGGCAAAATCCGCGTCTTTCAATTTAGTACAACAATCAAATTCATAATTGCAAGCATATCAGATGGCCCAGGACGGATTCAGAATTTTTGTCAGAGATTGGCACAAAATATTGACCATAGTATATCACAAAATATTGACAATAGTATAATTTTTTTTCTCATGACAAATTGGAGTGGAGTAGTGGATAGGAATATAAAAAAGTCACGGCACTGCCGGATACGTCACGGCACGACACAGTTCTATCATGACACGTGTGCTAGTTACGTACCGTGACCATCTTTCGAAAATTTGGCATGACAAGGCACGTCACGTAAAAGATTAATTTGGTCACGACACGACACATGGTCACGTGTAATTAGGACCATTAGATCTTGATCGAATGGTGAATCTCAAATAAACTAACCTAAATTATAAAAAAATAGATAAACGTGACCAAACGTGACAAACATGACCGATCATGTTTGGACACGCCATGTGTGGTCATGGCGTGATTAACATGTTGTGACCATTCACGTGCCATGACTATCCTTCCAAATTTGATCACAGCACGACACGACACGTAATCGAAGTTACGGCGTGACTAGTCATGGCACGATACATATTTATATCATTGATAGCGGACCTCATTTTCTCCTAACAAATCAACGATTCTTCTAAGTGGAGTAGCGA
Source organism: Carex kokanica (assembly GCA_025461125.1). Taxonomy (NCBI): domain Eukaryota; kingdom Viridiplantae; phylum Streptophyta; class Magnoliopsida; order Poales; family Cyperaceae; genus Carex; species Carex kokanica. The sequence continues at coordinate 3,088,367 of JAJGRX010000152.1, read as the reverse complement.
TCAGACTGTCTTTTCTTTTTCTTTTACGTGAATCAGTCTAGGCTGACTTTCTTTTTCGCATAATTTTCTTCTACTGGACCGTGAATTAAATCTAGGGGTAGGCATTATATCCATCCAGGGGTAGGCACAAGTATAAAATATAACTGGATCTAAAAAAAAAATCGAATACAGGGGTAGGCAAGTGCCTACCCTGATCCTTCTTGGGTTTGCCACAGGGTACTTGCCTACCCCTGACCCTTCTTGGATCCGCCACTGGATGGCCATATTCAATTCAGGGTATGTTTGGATGTGTTAATAATAGAGGCTATTTGAATAGTAATGTACATTCTAACAACATTTTTGCTATTTGAAATAGCTATAATAGCTGTTATTTTCTATTCTTTATAAATGTTGGTATAACTATTATTCGGAAGTTGAAGAGGGAGAAAAAAAATATTTTCTTTTTGGATTTCCGCCAACACAGTTCCGAAATGAAAAAATTGACACTTCTCTATCTCCACGTCGTGACAATTTGTTTGAAACCCCACTTGCCTATCTTTCCTCATAATTAGCACCTTGTTAACACTATTTTTTCTCGATTACAACTATTCATTATTCCAAATGTAACATCCAAAAAACACTTTTACAAATCCGACTAGCACCATTTTCACAATAATATAAAAATTACTATTTTTTCTCTATTCTCATTTACTAATTTCAAATTTCGCTATTCTAGTTATTCTAACTATTTTAGCAAGTTCCTATCTATGTCCAAAAATTGTGAGTCGAAATTAATGCCATGCACATTTTTATCATATTTTTAGAATGCTAAATTCAAAATTATTTGCAAAATCATTATTTTCATTTCTTGATTGTTTTAGTTTATTTTCAAAAGGCTCGTGTCAGATTTTATTTTACATAATAGTTACTTTGTTTTCATAAATCAAATTTTAGAATTTACATTACAATTTTTTTTTTTTTTAATTTGCTTTGTCATACGGATGTTCGGGATTATCAGGAATCCTCAATTACTTACTGAGGACGTGTATAATCATCCTCAAACTCCCTTTTTTTTTGTAATGGAAATACCCATTTATTAAGAGAAAAGGTTTCGGTACCCACGCCTTTGTCCCCACTTTTTACCCACACTTATCAGATGAGTTTTAAACTATCATTAACCATAATTAACTACCACCGGTCCCCACTAATTAACAGCCACGTCCATGTACGCTTTTAAAACCTTCCTTCCCCACTTATGTTTCCTTTTTTTAATTTCATTTTGAATTCCGATCTTACTCTTTCCATCTGAGGCGATTTTGTGGCGATATTATATTTCTCTTCGATCTTTCCTTTTTTAGTTCGCGATTTCCTTACTGTCGCGATCTCCTTTTCCTTCCGATTAGGGAAGCTTCAGGCGTGCCTTAAAAAACAGGTCAAAAATCAAAGTTTTGCTCGTTTCTGATCTTCATCTTCTCCGATAGGATTGAAGAGCACAGCGAAATCGAATTTGAGTTAGTTATTTACTGATTTCTATTGAATTTTTATTTGAATTTCTATCGAACTTTGATTTGAATTTCAACTGTGTTATTTACTGTTCAATAACTTCAGGCGTGTCTTCAATCGAAGCGATAATCAAAGTTTTCATCATCTCTGATAGGATTGAAGAGGACATCGAAATAGAAATTGAGTGAGTTCTTTACTAATCTGTTTATGTTTCCTTCATTCTATTGATTTGAATTGATAATCGCAATTTCCTTTCTTTTATTGAAGTTTTATTTGAATTGATGCAGTATCGGATCTCGCATTATAAAAACTTTGATTTGAATTTCAATTGTTTTATTTTCTGTTCAATAACAGATCTCGCATTATCTGAATGCCTGATTTGAATTTTTACTTAGAATTTGATATTTAAAATGAAAATTACATAGATCGTTTACTTAATGTCGTTTTTTTACATGATCTATTGTAAGAAATAACAGGATTTGATATTTTGTTTTACAGTATTTGATTTCAATTTCAAAAGAAGAACCTCACCTATATCCTGAGCCTACACTCTTATCAGATTTTGGTCGCGTTCCTCTGATTTACCTTCTTCGTGCTTCTTTCGATTCCTTATATCTGGAAACATCTTGTAAGTATTTTTCTTGTGAAAATAGAAATTTTTATTGAATCGATCTATTTAGTTTAAATTCATATTGAAATGAGCCAAATTTCAACTATCCAATTGCCAAAGGTGTACTACTGATTTTCTTTATTCCTTCACGCACACAAGTTGTTTGATGATATGCTTGAGTTAACTTACAACCTCACTACTCGTGTGCAGCTGTCAACAACACATTCTTCTCTCTCTACTTAGTTGACTTCAATCAACCGTGTCGAGGCCATGTAAAACTCAAGTGACATGGACGAACTGTACATGTGCAGTCCATTGCTCATGCAAGGCTCTGGATCAAATGCCTAGTAGAGCCATGGAAAACACCTTTAGTTTGATGAAATTTCTTCAAAAATAAATTAAGGAAACAAACAATAACTCACCTTGTTTTCCTCTGTAAATTCATGATCTACCGTGCTTAATTTAACTGTAAAATTGGATTTTAATTTTGGTTATCAGATCAACCTGCACTGGCTGATCTGTCAGCAGAGGTCATTCAGTGGTATTTTGGTACCAGTTGGGCATTTCTTGTGAATTCCTTGTTATTTACCACTGGTACACTGTTAGGTATGAACTTATACATTGACAAGGAGGCTGGTTGAGCATCCCTCATCTTAGGTTGTCTTATCTTAAGTTTATAGAATTCATGCATTAGGTTTACTGTATTCGTGACTTAGGTTTACAGAATTCTTGACCTGTTATTTTGGGTTTTAAACACTTGAGATTATCTTAGGTTTATAGAATTCATGAATTATGTTTACAGAATTTCATGCAATAGTTTTATAGGATATAATATTTATTTTACAGGTTTTATGCAATAGTTTTATATGATGTATAAGTTATTTTACAGGTTTTATGCAATAGTTTTATAAGATGTATCAGTTATTTTACATGCAATATTTTATAGGATGTATCATTTATTTTGCTTTGTCGATCTTTAACTTTTACAGTAATGCACTGATATTTTACCAGTTTGTTACTGAAATTGGAGAAATTGTTATTTAAATCCCTACAATTATTAATTTCAAGTTTCCATTTGGTATTTTAAAGTATTGATCTGTTAGAGTTACAGTATTTATTTTACTGATTTTTTGTTCTAATGTTTTGATGTAAATTTGTTTGTCAGATGCATCAGAAAAATGAACTCATTCTTCTCCAAGATTTGCTAGTAAGCAGTCTAACAATTTCCAAGGTTAGGGTTATTCTTTTATTTTCACCAGATCTGTAAGATTTTACTTTTTATAGTTGTTATTTTTACACTATGCAATATAATTTTGTCAATTTTTGTAATATTGTTATTATTTTGCTGAAATGCATAAATTTGTTTCTTAGATTAACTGAAAGAAAAAAAAGAAAGGAAATGATACATCTGCAAAAGTTCTCAGTCAAGATTTGCAAGTTACAAAAGGTTTTGCTTATTCTTTTTATTTACAAGATTATTTTTACAGTGTTAGTTTTATAGGATATATCAGTTATTTTACAGGGTTCATGTAGTAGTTTTGATTCTATTTATTTTACATATCATGGATTGAATTTGCAGCTTGTTGAAATGGTTAACAGTTTTATAAGATATCTCAGTTATTTCACAGGTTTCATTTAATAGTTTTATAGGATATATAAGTTGTTTTACAGGTTACATGCAGTAGTTTTGATTCTATTTATTTGGCATATCATGGATTGAATTTGCAGTTTATCGAAATGCTTAACACTTTTATAGGATATCTCAGTTATTTCACAGTTTTCACTTAATAGTTTTATAGGATATATCAGTTATTTTACAGGTTTCATGCAGTAGTTTTGATTCTATTTATTTTACATATCATGGATTGAATTTGCAGCTTGTTGAAATGTTTAACAGTTTTATAGGATATCTCAGTTATTTCACAGGTTTCATTTAATAGTTTTATACTATATATCAGTTATTTTACGGGTTTCATGCAAGTAGTTTTGATTCTATTTATTTGGCATATCATGGATTGAATTTGCAGCTTGTTGAAATGCTTAACAGTTTTATAGGATATCTCAGTCATTTCACAGGTTTCATTTAATAGTTTTATAGTATATATCAGTTATTTTACAGGTTTCATGCAGTAGTTTTGATTCTATTTATTTGGCATATCATGGATTGAATTTGCAGCTTGTTGAAATGCTTAACAGTTTTATAAGATACCTCAGTCATTTCACAGGTTTCATTTAATAGTTTTATAGGATATATTAGTTTTGTAGGATATGCAGCTTTTTGAGATGTTATTAAATGTAAAATATTTTACATGATTTAAAAATTATCTATGCAACCCTTTTACAGTATTCTTCAACTAGTTTTTGATGATTCTACCAATGATTTACAGGATTAGGTGTTGAAATGCATTAAACTATTACATAATATACTCAACAGTTTTGTATGATATATGAGTTAGTTTATAGGATTTATACAATAGTTTTATAAGATGTATGAGTTATGTTACATGATTCATGTCTTAGTTGTATAAGATGTATGATTTATTTTACATGATTCATGCCTTAGTTTTATAAGATGTATGAGTTATTTTACAGGATTAGGACTTGTGAGTGTTTTCTTTAAAAATTATCTATGCAATATTTTTACAGTATTCTTCAACTAGTTTTTCATGATTCTGCCAATGATTTATAGGATTAGGTGTTGAAATGCATTAAACTATTACATAATACACTTAACAGTTTTATAGGATATATGAGTTGGTTTACATGATTCATACAATAGTTTTATAAGATGTATGAGTTATTTTACACGATTCATGCCTTAGTTTTATAAGATGTATGTGTTATTTTACAGGATTAGGACTTGTGAGTGTTTTCTTTAAAAAATTTCTATGTAACCTTTTTACAGTATTCTTCAATTAGTTTTTCATAATTCTGCCAATGATTTACAGGATTAGGTGTTGAAATGCATTAAACTATTACATAATATACTTAACAGTTTTGTAGGATATAGGAGTTAGTTTACAGGATTCATATAATAGTTTATAAGATGTATGAGTTATTTTACAGGATTCATGCCATACTTGAAGTTAGCAATGAAGCTTCTCACATATCCAAATAATGCGCATCAGCGGTGTATGAAGTAACAGTCCTAAAGTGTTTTATACGCAATGATTGAACAGCTTTTTGTTGTGGTTGTTTTATATTGATGTTAGATGCAGTTGATGCTTTTTGTGAATAGTGAAATGGTAAATGGTACAGTTGATGGTGAAATGATGAAATAAAATGGTTAAATGGTACAGTTTATTTTAATGAACTTTTTGTGGTAAAATGGTACAGTTTATGTTGTGGTGAAATGGTACAGTATATGAATTTTTTGTGACTGGTGACATTTTATAGTTTATATATGATGTCTTTATAGTTTCATGTGTCAAATTTATAGTATTGAATCTTGTAGTTAACATCTGTTAGATTTATAGTTTGCATCTGCTAATTTTATAGTATTGAAATCTTATTTTACATGATATATATCCATGTATAAATATTAATAATTGAAGAAAAAATGATGAATTAAAAAAAAATTAAATATTTTAATTTCGAAAAAAAATATTTTAATTTCGGTTTTTTTTTTAATTTTGATGCAAAAAAATTAATTTTGCATAATTTTAAGTGTAATTTGTAAATAACAACAAGTTTTAGAAGTGTGTTTTTCAAATCTTCTAGAAGCTTGAAGTACAGCTGTACAAGTTTTGGAAGTGGTTTGTGTTAAATCTTCTAGAAACTGAAAGTACAGTTGGAAGTACAGTTACTTTTCTAGTTACTAACAGTTTTTAACTAACTTGGGTAAAAACTGGATTGTTAGAATTTTGAACTAGGTATTATGTATGATTTGTTGTTGAAGTTACAGTATTGATTATAGTATTTTACAGTATTCGCGCAAGTCAAATGACAGTTTTTTTGGATAAAAACTGGATACAACTCTTTGGGTACAATTAGTCGGACCCATTTATTAATTAGTGCCTTTTCCTATTAAATTAAACCGACACTTTAATTCAATTTCTTTATTCCAAAATATGAGAAGTCTGAACCGGCCCATTGTATTTGGTTAATTGGGACTAGGAGATTTAAATCGGGCTCGTCATATTATAAAATTTTATGGGTTACACAATTTTCATCTCTCGGCTCATGTCAAGCAAAAGCCCACTCACCTTTTTATTTTATTTTCATATTTCGGTGAGGCAGCCCACTTTCGGTGGTGCATAAATTTTATTATCTTACTTTTTTTGGAAAGAATTCTTACAAAAACTACAAGTCAAATCTATTATATATATATATAATACTCGTAGGGTCTTGCTACAGTATATGCTACAGTAACAACTTTAATATGGTATAACCGGTATAACTTTATATATAGTTAGAAAATCACAAATTAATGAATATGGTATACCGGTATAACTTTATACAGTGACAACTTGATTTTGTTATTTTGAATTCATTAATATGACATTTTGTTTATAATCGGTATAATTTTATATATAGTTAGATGTTTATCTTAATAGTTAATTATCTTTTTTTTCTGTAATATCCTAATACAATCTTTTTGCACTCCTCTCGATAATAGCCGCCGAAGCAAAGCGAGGCTCACTTCTAGTATTCAATCAGTTTGGACTATGAAAAGAAATATATATTGGACTTTGTAATACCATTTTCTTAAAATGTTATCATTAAACTTCATCTTGGAGAAACAAGTTTAACATTAATTAGGGGCAACAAATTTTAAAAATATGATATAAAAATATTACTTTGAAATATATTTTACCTTAATAGTTAATACTATCACCTTGGAAGGCTGATTTTTTTATTAATACCCTCAGAAAAAAAAATATCAAATATGTCCTCGATTTCTTTTTTTTTTTTTCAAATATGCCCTAACCGTCCCAGGGGGGCGGTCCAGTTTGCCTACCAAACCGCCCCACTGGAGGTGGTCAGCTGTGCATACTGAACTGCCCCACAGGGGGGGTCCAGTTTTTTTTTTTAGATTTGAGAGACAATATGAATGAAATTTAACAATAAAAATTCGAATTTTGTTTTTAATATTTGTTAGATTATTTTTTTTGATGTATAAATTAGCATTTTTATACTAAAATATGCTAAATTATTTGAAATTATGTTAAATTACGCTAATTAGCATATCTAGAAAGAAACTAGATTTGGGATATTGGTTCTTGTCAAATCAAATTCTCTCAATTTTAAAATTGAATATACTGGAATTTTTTCATATCACACGGCCTGCTTCTTGTTTGAACGTACAAAATTAAAGATATTCAATATTATAATGCTAGTTATTGTCAAATTAAATTCATTAGCCGAATGCGAACAATAAACATTAGATCAGTAATTTTGATACAGGTTCTGACTTTTTCATTATGGCCGTTTAAAGTTTTTTTAAAAACAACGATGCTTTCGTGCAAAAACAACGATGATGTACCAATGCTTTTTGCACAGCTTGTCGACGACAGAAGTGCATCGATGTTTCATTACAAAAATATCAGCGACGCACCGATGTTTTTTCAGCACAACCTGCTTAATTGCCAATGCTAAGACTAACAAAACATCGATGTTTCATTCAAAAAACATCAGCGACGCACCGGTGTTTTTTTTTTCATTGCAATGAAACATCGATGCACTTGAAAAAACATCAATGTAATGCAAAAAAACACCGGTGTTTTCATTGATGTTTCGTTACATTGCAATGAAAAGAAACATTGATGTAATGCAAAAAAATATCGATGTAATGCAATGAAAAAAAGAAATCAAGAGCATATTTTATATTTTTCTTTTTTCTAAGAGTATTAATAAAAAAAATCGGCCTCGAAGGCAGGAAGTGCTGAGTCAGAAGGCAGTCAACTGGACTCACCATTCTAGAAAAGTCATAAATGTTCCTTAGAATTGAAGGAACGAAATTTGACTTGTAAGATCTCAAGCCCCGAGAAGCCGAGAGATCCGACTCGTACGTGCCTTAACATTCACGGTCTTTAATTACGACAAACGTACACCTGCCCCAACTATAACTTTGGATCTATAATTAGTTCTATATAAATACACACCTTGACAGCATCCATCCTCTCATCACCTCCTTACTCCAATTCAGTAGTTCTCCTTCTGGTGTTTTAAGAGAGAAAGTACGGATGAGTCCATAAAGCTCAGGAGGGATAGCGCCATGGTGGGTAGCTAGTGATGTTGAATTATGTACGTCTTGCCTATTTGCGCTATCTATCCTGAGTTTCATGGTTCCTTCCTACTCTGCAAATTGTCCTAGTTTATTGTCATTACATTAATTCCGACTCACAATCAATATATCAATGGTGAGCTACTGGGTTACATGTCAATACGTTTCTCAATTTAAATTAAATGGTTCTTTAATTGTATATATATATACCCATTTTGCTGCAATTGATTCAAATATTTTTGGGTATATTTTATACATTTCTTATAGTGCTTCAGCTTCATCATGTGCGAGCCTTTTCCCGTTTCTACGAAAACAAATCTCAAAGCTTGTTCTTTAATTGGACATTTCTTGCTTTATATATTCGCTTATTTTTATTTTGAAAATTTATTTTGACTAAGTTAATTTTTATAATCATTTTACCTTTTTTTTGTACGTTTTAACAAAGAGTTGTGTCCTAGTATTTTTGTAATCATTATTATCTTGTAGCTCTTAGTCTTATTTAGTTGTTGGACTCGTTTCCTTTCCTTTTAATTAATTGTCCTACTTTAAAAAAAATTCATAAAAAATATCCCTCCTTTAAAATTATTAACAAAATATTTCCGTTACACCTTGTTTGGATGGAGAGTAGACGAGGGGAGGGAATGGAATAGATAGAAAACTTTTCCTCGAATCGTGTTTGGTTGACAAAATTATGGTGGAGGTGAGGGGTACAGGAGGGGAAAGGGTTAACCTTGCTTACTATAATTAATATAATTGATTTCCCTCCCAATTTGGGGTGTAATGGATGGAAAGAAATTGTGTTAGAAATATTTTTAGAAAAAATGACACAAATACCCTGTGCTATATATCTTATTTCTATATAATTATCATTCAACTTTTTTTCACCAGAGACCTAGCAATCACCGTAGTTGATTGAGCAGGTTAGGTTTTTTTTTTATATATCGAACTTGTTTATTTTTAATACATCAAGTTTATGCATCAAGTTACGTTTTTTTCATCAGAGCCATTTATACATCAAATTTATCGTTTATCCATCAGAGCCATTTACACATCAAGTTACGTTTTTTTTTTCTTTTGCAATTTGAAACCCATGTACTTATGCTGGTAAAATGGATTTTGTTTTTGTTTAAATTATCTAATTGTGTTTTAAGATTATAAAGGGTATAATAGTCAAATACACTAAAACCATTTGATTAACCTTCTATAATTTTAATTAACCAAACAAGAAACAAGATGGGAAGGAAAGTTAAATTTATTTTTCCTCATTAATCATCCAAACACGAAGAGGTTAGATATGTTAATCTTCCTTTCTATTCCATTCCATTCTTCACCTCCCCTCCCGTCCTCTACTCTCCATCCAAACAAGGTGTTAAAGGGAAGGAAGGGGAGGGGAAGAAAATAATAGGGTGATCAAACTAGACCGAAGATATTTTACTTTCTCCGGAAGTGAATTTTTTTGAAGCGGAGCGAAGAGAAATGTAAGGGAGAGAGTGAACTGCCTTTAAAAAGTTTCTGATTTTGTTCGCCCCCGATTTGGAATGTAGAGAATGTGACTTCACTTCCTTTCCTTTGGTTCCCTTTTTATTATACATCTGGTTTGTGGAGAACATTGTTACCTCCTATTTATCTCATTTAAATGTCTAATTTAAAGTTGTTCGCTTTATTTTATTACTTCTTAAAAATCTATTTTTATTGCATGAATTTGAAAGCTTGATACAATGGACATAAAAAGGTTACTAAAGTAGTTTAAATTATGGTTTTTATTTTATAGTCATGTTTTGTGTTTTGTACTCTTTTATTTTGTTGGCATTATAATTTAGTAATGTTTTGAACTTTATATATATATGAGCGATAAAGTTGAAATGAACTACAAATCTAAGTATATTCTTTTGATATTGTATTGTCATTCTCTTTATTATTCTTCACTTTTGTATCAGTATAACATTATCGTTGTACAATTTCTCTTGATTGACATTACTAATTGTATTTTTTTTTATGAGGTGGTGACAACAAAGAGTTTCAATTAAATTTTCGTATTAAACAAAACTACCGATTATGTATTTGTACTTTTTTTATTACTATACTAAAATCTGTCTAAATAGAATAATCTATGTTTTTCTTCTTCTTGTTGTTGTCTTTCATCTAGTTGTTTTTCATCTTCTTCTGGTTGTCTTTCATCTTCTATTAGTTTTTTTTGTGTTCAACTAGTTGTCTTTTCATGTTCTACTGGTTGTTTTTCATCTTCTTCTAGTCGTCTTTCATTTTGTACTGGTTGTCATTCTAGTTTTACCAGTAGTCTTTCACATCTACTACTGGTTGTATTTCATCTTCTTGTCGTCGTATTTCATCTTGTCCTGGTTGTCTTTCATGTTCTACTAGTTGTTTTTTATGATCTACTATTTTTCATCTTATTATGGTTGTTTTTCAACTTCTACTAGTTGTATTTCATGTTCTAATTGTCTTTCATATTTTACTGGTTGTATTTTATTTTCTACTGGTTGTCTGTCATGTCCTACTGGTTGTCTACCATCTTCTTCTAAATGTCTTTCATCTTCTTCTAGTTGTATCTCTTATTCTTCTAGTTGTAATTCATCTTCTTCTAAATGTCTTTCATCTTGTACTAGTTGTATTTTATTTTTTTTCTAGTTGTCTTTCATCTTCTAGTAGTTTTTTATCTTCTTCTAGTTTTCTTTCATCTTGTACTAGTTGTCTTTCTTGTTCAGTTGGTGTCTTTCATCTTCTTCTAGATGTATTTTTTCTTCCTCAAGTTGTATTTTATCTTCTTCTAGTTGCCTTTCAACTCGTACTGGTTGTCTTTCATGTTCTACTAGTTGTTTTTCATGTCCTACTGATTGTATTTCATCTACCACTTATTGTATTCTATCTTCTTCAAGTTGTATTTCATATTCTTCTAGTTATATCTTCTTTTCTAATAGTGGAATTTTATATTCTTCTTGTTGTATTTCATCTTCTTGTTGTTCTATTTGATATACTTCTAGTTGTCTTTTTATCTTCTACTAGTTTTTTTTCATCTTAAACTGGTTGTTTTTCCTGTTCTACAGGTTGTCTTTCATCTTCTACTAGTTGTCGTTCATATTTTTCTAGTTCTATTTCGTCATCTTCAAATTGTCTTTCATTATGTACTTGTTGTCTTTCATGTTTTACTGGTTGTCTTTTATCTTCTTCTAGTTATCTTTCTTGTTCTATTGGTTGTCTTTCATTTTCTTCAAGTTGTATTTCATCTTCTACTAGTTGTTTTTCATCTTCTAATAATTGTTTTTCCTCTTCTTCTGGTGATCTTTCATCTCTTTCTGGTTGTCTATCATGTTCTATTGGTTGTCTTTCATATTAGGCTGGTTGCCTTTCATCTACTACTGGTTGTATTTGATCTTCATCTAGTTGTATTTTTATTCCTCTATTTGTATTTCATCTTTTTCTAGTTGTCTTTCAACTTGTACTGGCTGTCTTTCTTGTTCTACTAGTTGTTTTTCATCTTCTTCTAATTGTCTTCCATCTTGTACTGGTTGTCTTTCACGTTTTATTGGTTGTCTTTCTTCTACTACTGGTTGTATTTCATGAAAGACAACAAATACAAGTTCAAAGACAACCAATATAACATGTTGTATTGGTTGTCTTTCATCTCCTTCTAGTTGTCTTTCAACTTGTACTGGTTGTCTTTCATTTTCTACTGGTTGTCATTCATGTCCTACTTATTGTATTTTCATCTACTATTGGTTGTATTACATCTTTTTCGAGTTGTATTTCTTATTCCTCAAGTTGTAATTCATATTCTTCTAAATGTCTTTCATCTTGAACAAGTTGTATTTCATCTTCTACTGGTTGTCTTTCACGCTTTAATGGTTGTATGTCATCTACTAAAGGTTGTATTTCATCTTCTTCTGGTTATCTTTCGTCTTGTACTGTCTTTCTTGTCCTACTGGTTGTCTACCATCTTCTATTGGTTGTCTTTCATCTTCTTATGGTTGTCATTCAACTTCTACTAGTTGTCTTTCATCTTCTTCTAGTTGTCTATCATCTTCTATTGTTTGTATTTTCATGGTCAACTAGTTGTCTTTCATCTACTACCGGTTGTACTTCATATTCTTCTAATTGTATTTCATCTTCTACGAGTTGTGTTTAACCCTCTTCTAGATGTCTTTCATCTTGTACTAGTTAGTTGTGTTTCATGTTCTACTAGTTGTATTTTATCCTCTTGTCGTTGTATTTCATCTAGTACTATCTTTCATGTTCAACTTGTTGTTTTTCATGTTCTACTAGTTTTTCATTTTATTCTGGCTGTCTTTCAACTTCTACTAGTTGAATTTATCATTTTCAGGATGTCTTTAATGTTCTACTGGTTGTCTTTCATCTACTACTAGTTGTATTACATCTTCTCCTAGTCGTATTTCATATTCTTCTAGTTGTATTTCAAATTCTTTTAATTGTCTTTCATCTTCAACAATTATTTTTCATCCCCTTCGAGTTGTTTCCTTCTTGTACTAGTTGTCTTTCACGTTTTATTGGTTGTCTTTCTTCTACTACTGGTTGTATTTCATATTCTTCTAGTTGTCTTTAATATTGTATTGGCTGTCTTTCGTGTTCTACTGGTTATCTTTCATCTAGTAGTTATTTTTCATCTTCTTCTAGTTGTTTTTCATCTTGTACTAGTTGTCTTTCATATTCTACAGGTTTTCATTTTCTTCAAGTTGTATTTCATATTCTTCTTGTTATTTAAACTTCTTCTAATTTGTCTTTTATCTTCTACTAGTTGTTTTTTTATCTTCTTGTAGTTGTCTTTCATCTTGTACTGGTTGTCTTTCATATCTTACGGATTGTATTTCATCTATTACTGGTTTTATTTCATCTTTTTCAATTTGTATTTCATCTTCTTCTAGTTATATTTCATCTTTTACTAGTTGTATTTCATCTTCTTCTTGATAAATTTTATCTTGTACTGGTTGTTTTTCATGTTCTACTAGTTGTCTTTCATGTCCTACTGATTGTCTTTCATCTACTACTGGTTCTATTTCATCTTCTTCTATTTGTATTTCAGTTTCTTCTAGTGTCCTTCATCTTCTAGTAGTGGTTTTCTTCTTCTTCTAGTTGTCTTTCACATTTTACTGTTTGTTTGTAATCTACTACTGGTTGTCTTTCATGTTCTGCTGGATGCCTTTCAACTACTACTGGTTGTCTTTCATCATCTCCTAGTCGTATTTCATATTCTTCTAGTTGTATTTCAACTTCTTCTAATTGTCTTTTAACTTCTACTAGTTGTTTTTCATCTTCTTCTAGTTGTTTTCTTCTTGTACTAGTTGTCTTTCATCTTTAATATTTGTTTTTTCATCTTATCTATTTTGTCTTTCATCTTGTACTAGTTGTCTTTCATGTTCTACTTGTTGTCTTTCATCTTCTTCAAGTCGTATTTCATATTCTTCTAGTTGTATTTCAACTTCTTCTAATCATCTTTCATCTTCTACTAGTTGTTTTTTCATCTTCCTCTAGTTGTCTTCTATCTTGAACTGGTTGTCTATTATGTCCTACTGAATGTATTTCATCTACTACTGGTTGTATTTCATCTTCAAGTTGTATTTCGTCTTCTTTTAGTTGCATTTCATCTTGTACAAGTTGTATTTCATCTTCTTCTTGTTCAATTTCATCTTGTACTGGTTGTCTTTCTGTACTGGTTGTCTTTCACGTTCTACTGGTTGCCTTTCATGTTCTACTGGTTGTCTTTCATTTCTTACAGTTTTTTATCTTCTTCAAGTTGAATTTTTCAACTTGTAATAGTTGATTTTCATGTTCTACTGGTTGTCTTTCATGTTCTACTGATTGTCTTTCATCTATTACTGGTTCTATTTCATCTTCTTCTAGTTGTATTTTATTTTCTTCTAGTTGTCTTTCATCTTCTAGTAGTTGTTTTTCTTCTTCTTCTAGTTGTCTTTCATGTTCTACTAGTTGTATTTCATGTTCTACAAGTTGTCTTTCACATAGAAGTTGAAATACGATGACAAGAAGATGAAATACAACCAGTAGAGCGTAAAAGACTACTGGTAGAACAAGAAAGACAACCAGTACAAGATGAAAGACAACCTGTAGAACATGAATGGCAACCAGGAGAACACGAAAGACAACCAGTTAAACATGAAAAAAAACTAACTAGTACAAGATGAAAGATAACTAGTAGAAGATGAAATATAATTAGAAGAAGATGAAAGACAACTTGAATAAGATGAAATACAACTTGAGGAAGATGAATACAACTGGTAGTAAATGAAAGACAACTAGTAGAACATAAAACACAAACAGTAGAAGATAGACAACTAGAAGAAGATGAAAAACAACTAGTAGAAGATGAAAGGCAACTACTAGAAGATGGTAGACACCAGTAGGATATGAAAGACAACCAGTAGAAAACGAAAGACAACTAGTACGAGATGAAAGACATCTAACTAGAAGAAGATGAAATACAACTTGTAGAAGATAAAAGACAACTAGAAGAAGATGAAACACAACCAGTAGTAGATGAAAGACAACAAGTAGAACATGAAAAACAACTACTAATAGATGAAAGACAACCCGTAGAACACGAAAGACAACTAATAAAATATTAAAGACAACTAGAAAAAGATGAAATACAACCAGTAGTAAAAGAAAGACAATTAGAAGAAGATGAAATACAACTAGTAAATAAATAAAAGACAACTAGAAGAATATGAAAGACAACTTGAAAAAGATGGAATACAACTAGAAGAATTTGAAAGACAACCATAAGAAAATGAAAATCAACTAGTAGAAGACGAAATACAACCAGTAGTAGATGACAGACAACTAGTAGAACGTGAAAAACAACCAGTACAACATTAAAGACAACTAGTACAGGATGAATGACATTTAGACAAAGTTGAATTACAACTAAAAGAATAAAAATACAAT
Organism: Carex kokanica; assembly: GCA_025461125.1. Lineage (NCBI taxonomy): Eukaryota > Viridiplantae > Streptophyta > Magnoliopsida > Poales > Cyperaceae > Carex > Carex kokanica. The sequence continues at coordinate 3,073,116 of JAJGRX010000152.1, read as the reverse complement.
TACAAGAAGATGAAATACAACCAATAGTAGATAAAAGACAACCAGTAATACATACAAGACAACTAGTAGAACATGAAAGACAACCAGTACAATATGAAAGACAACTAGAAAAAAGATGAACAAGAACTAATAATAGATGAAAGACAACCAGTAGAGCACAAAAGACAACAAATACAAGATCAAGGACAACTGGAAAAGATGAAATACAACAAGTAGTAGAAGAACGACAACCAGTAAAATGTGAAAGACAACCAGTACAAGATGGAAGACAACTACAAGAAGATGAAGAACAACTAGTAGAAGTTGAAAGACATAAGATGAAGTTGAAATACAACTAGAAGAATATGAAATACGACTAGAATAAGATAAAATACAATCAGTAGTAGATGAAAGACAACCTGTAGAAAATTAAAGATATCAAGAAAAAGAGAAAAGTAGTAGAAGTTGAAAGACAACCAGTAGAAGATGAAATACGACGACAAGAAGATGAAATACAACATGTATTAGATGCCAAACAACTAATAAAATGTGAAAGACTCCTGGTAGAACATGAAAGACAACCAGTACAAGATGAAAGAAAACTAGAAGAAGGTGAAAGACAACCTGTAGAACATGAAAGACAACCAGTAAAACACAAAAGACAACCAGTTGAAAATGAAAGAAAACTAACTAGTACAAGATGAAAGACATCTAGAAGAAGATGAAAGACAACTAGTAGAAGATGAAATACAGTTAGAAGAAGACGAAATACAACTTGTAGAAGGTGAAATACAATTTGAGGAAGATGAATACAACCGGTAGTAAATGAAAGACAACAAGTAAAACATCAAAGACAACCAGTAAAAGATGATAGACAATTATAAGAAGATTAAATAGTAGAAGTTGAAAGAAAACGAGAAAAAAATGGAAAAAAAACTAGTAGAAGATGGTAGACAACCAGTAGGACATGAAATACAACTAGTATTAGATGAAAGACAACCAGTAGAATATGAAAAACAACTACTAATATATGAAAAGACAAACAGTAGAACACGAAAGACAACCAATACAAGATTAAAGACAACTAGAAGAAGATGAAATACAACCAGTAGTAGAAGAAAGACAACCAGTAAAACGTGAAAGACAACCAGTAGAACTTGAAAGACAACTAGAAGAAAATGAAAGACAACTAGAAGAAGATTAAAAACAACTAGTAGAAGTTGAAAGACAATTAGAAGAAGATAAAAAACAACTAGTAGAAGTTGAAAGACAATTAGAAGAAGTTGAAATACAACTAGAAGAATATGAAATACGATTAGAAGAAAATGAAATACAACCAGTAGTAGATGAAAGACTAGTTGAACAACAAAGACAACCAAAAGAAGATGAAATACAACTAGTAGAAGTTGAAAGATGACTGGAAGAATATGAAAAACAACTATTAGAAGATGAAAGACAACTAGTAGAAGATGGTAAACAACTAGTATGACATTAAAGACAACAAGTAGAAAATGAAAGACAACTAGTATAAGATAAAAACAACTAGAAGAAGAAGAAATACAACTTGTAGAAGATGGAAGACAACTAGAAGAAGATCAAATATAACTAGAAGAAGATGAAATACAACCATTAGTAGATGAAAGACAACTAGTAGAATATGAAAAACAACTAATAATAAATGAAAGACAAATAGTAGAACACGAAAGACAACTAATACAAGATTAAAGACAACTAGAAGATGATGAAATACAACCAAAAGTAGAAGAAAGACAACCAGTAAAACGTAAAAGACAACCAGTAGAACATGAAAGACAACAAGTAGAAAATGAAAGACAACCAATACAAGATTAAAGACAAGTAGAAGAAGATGAAATACAACTTGGAGAAGATGAAAGACAACTAGATGAAAATTAAATACAACCAGTAATACATGAAATACAACCAGTAGAAGATGAAAGACAACTAGAAAAAGTTGAAAGACAACCAGAATAAGACGAAAACAACTAGTAGAAGATGAAAAACAACCAGTAGAAGATTAAATACGACGACAAGAAGATGAAATACAACCAGTAGTAGATGACAGACAACCTGTATAATGTGAAAGACAACCAGTACAACATGAAAGACAACTAGTACATGATAAAAAACTACAACCAATATTACAACTAGAATAAGAAATACAACTAGAAGAAAAAGAAATACAACCATTATTAGATAAAATACAACCACTAATACATAAAAGACAACTAGTACAATATTAAAGACAATTAGAAGAACATGAAGGACAACCAGAAGAACATGAAAGACAACCAGTACAAGATGAAGTTCAACAAGAAGAAGATGAAATACAAGTAGTAGAAGATGAAATACAACTGTAAGAAGATGAAATAAAACTTGAAGAAAATGAAATACAATCAGTAGGACATGAAAGACAACTAGTAGAACATGAAAGACAACCAGGAAAAGATGAAATACAACTAGTAGAAGTTGAAAGACAACTAGAAGAAGATGGAAGACAACTAGTAGAACATGAAAAACAACCAATAGTAGATGACAAACTAGTAGAACATGAGTACAACATGAAAGACGTCTAGTACAGGATGAATGACATTTAGACAGTTGAATTACCACTAGAAGAACAAAAAAAATCAATTACAAGAAAATGAAATACAACCAATATTTGATAAAAGACAACCAGTAATACATGCAAGACAACTAGTAGAACATGAAAGACAACCAGTATAATATGAAAGACAAGTACAACATGAAAGCCAAACAGTACAAAATGGAAGACAACTAAAAGAAGATGAAGAACAACTAGTATAAGTTGAAAGAGAATTAGATGAAGTTGAAATACAACTAAAAGAATATGAAATCGACTAAAATAAGATGAAATACAACCAGTAGTAGATGAAAAACAACCTGTAGAAAATTAAAGATATCAAGAAAAAGAGAAAATTAGTAGAAGTTGAAAGACAACCAGTACAAGATTAAATACGACGACAAGAAGATGAAATACAACATGTAGTAGATGACAAACAACCAATAGAACGTGAAAGACTGCCGGTAAAACATGAAAGACAACCAGTACAAGATGAAAGAAAACTAGAAGAAGATGAAAAACAACCTTTAGAACATGAAAGACAACCAGTAGAACACAAAAGACAACTAGTTGAAAATGAAAGAACACTAACTAGTACAAGATGAAAGACATCTAGAAGAAGACGAAAGACAACTAGTAGAAGATGAAATACAGTTAGAAGAAGACGAAATACAACTTGCAGAAGATGAAATACAACATGAGGAAGATGAATACAACCGGTAGTAAATGAAAGACAACAAGTAGAACATCAAAGACAACCAGTAGAAGATGATAGACAACCAGAAGAAGATGAAATACAACTAGTAGAAGTTGAAAGACAACGAGAAGAAGATGAAAAATAACTAGTAGAAGATGAAAGACAACTAGTAGAAGATGGTAGACAACCAGTAGGACATGAAATACAACTAGTATTAGATGAAAGACAACGAGTAGAATATGAAAAACAACTACTAGTAGATAAAAGACAAACAGTAGAACACGAAAGACAACCAATACAAGATTAAAGACAACTAGAAGAAGTTGAAATACGACGACAAGAAGATGAAATACAATTAGTAGTAGATGACAAACATCCAGTAGAACGTGAAAGACTACTGGTAGAACATGAAAGACAGTTAGAACAAGATGAAAGACAACCTGTAGAACATGAAAGACAACCTGTAGAGCACGAAAGACAACCATTTGAACATGAAAGAAAACTAGTAGAAGATGAAAAACAACCAGAAAAAAGATGAGAAACAACTAGTAGAAGATGAAAGACAACAACAAAAAGAAGAAAAACAACTAGTAGAAAATGAAAGAAAACAAGAAGAAGATGAAAGGCAACCAGTTGAACATGAAAGAAAACTAACTAGTATAGTACAAGATGAAAAACATCTAGAAGAAGATGAAAGACAACTAGTAGAAGATGAAATACAATTAGAAGAAAATAAAATACAACTTGAAGAAGATGAAATACAACTTGAGGAAGATGAAATACAACCGGTAGAAGATTAAAGACAACTAGTAGAACACAAAAGACAACATTAGAAGTTGAAAAACAACAACAAGAAGATGAATAAAAACTAGTAGAAGATGAATGACAACTAGTAGAAGATGGTAGACAACCAGTAGAAATGAAAGACAACTAGTAAAATATGAAAGACAACTAGAAGAAGGTAAAATACGACTTGAAGAAGATGGAATATAACCAATAGTAGATGAAAGACAACCAGTAGAACATGAAAGACAACTAGTAGAAGTTGAAAGACATCAGAAGAAGATGAAATACAACCAGTAGTGGATGACAGACAACAAGTAGAACGTGAAAGACAATTAGTAGAACATGAAAGACAACCAGTACAAGATGAAAGATAACCAGAAGAAGAAATACAACTTGTAGAAGATGAAAGACAACTAGAAGAAGATTAAGTACGACTAGAAGAAGATGAAATACAACAAGTAATACATGAAAAATAACCAGTAGAACATGAAAGACAACCAGAAAAACATGAAAGACAACTAGAAGAAGTTGAAAGAGAACCCGAAGAAGATGAAAAACAACCAGTATTAGATAAAAGACAACGAGTAATACATAAAAGACAACTAATAAAACATGAAAGACAACCAGTACAATATGAAAGACAACTAGAAGAAAATTAAAGAAAACCAGTAGAACATGAAAGATAACTAGTACAAGATGAAAAAAAACTAAAAGAAGATGAAAAACAACTAGTAGAAGATGAAATACAACTAGAAGAAGATGAAAAACAACTTGAAGAAAATGAAATACCACCAGTAGTAGATGAAAGACAATCTGTATGACAAGAAAGACAACTAGTAGAACATGAAAGACAACCAGTACAAGATGAAAGACAACTAGAAGAAGATGAAATACAACTAGAGGAAGAAAAAAATACAACTAATAGAAGATGAAAGACAACCAGTAGAATAGGAAAGACAACCAATACAAGATGAAAGACAACTAGAAAAAATATGAATAACAATTAATAATAGATGAAAGACAACCAGTAGAACACGAAAGACAATGAATACAAGATTAAAGACAACTAGAAAAAGATGAAATACAACCAGTAGTAGAAGAACGACAACCAGTAAAATGTGAAAGAGAACCAGTTCAAGATGGAAGACAACTAGAATAAGATGAAGAACAACTAGTAGAAGTTGAAAGACAATTAGATGAAGTTGAAATACAACTAGAAGAATATGAAATACGGCTAGAATAAGATAAAATACAATCAGTAGTAGATGAAAGACAACCTGTAGAAAATTAAAGATATCCAGAAAAAGATAAAAGACAACTCGTAGATGTTGAAAGACAACCAGTAGAAGTTGAAAGACAACCAGTAGAAGATGAAATACGACGACAAGAAGATGAAATACAACCAGTAGAAGATGACAAACAACCACCAGAAGAAGAACTTGTAGAAGATGAAAGACAACAACAAGAATAAGAAAAACAACTAGTAGAGATGAAAAAAAACAAGAAGAAGATGAAAAGCAACTAGTAGAACATGAAAGAAAACTAACTAGTACAAGATGAAAGACATCTAGAAGAAAATGAAAGACAAATAGTAGAAGATGAAATACAACTGGAAGAAGATGAAATACAACTTGAGGAAGATGAATACAACCGGTAGTAAATGAAAGACAACCCAAAGAAGATGAAGGACAACTAGTAGAAGTTCATAGACAACCAAAAGAAGATGAAAAACAACTAATAGAAGATGAAAGAACTAGAAGATGGTAGACAACTAGTAGGACAGGAAAGACAACCGGTAGAAAATGAAAGACAATTAGAAGAAGATAAAATACAACTTGTAGAAGATGAAAGACAACTAGAAAAAGATGAAATACAACCATTAGTAGAAGAAAGACAACCAGTAGAACATGAAAAACAACCAGTAGAACATGAAAGACAACTAATAAAAGATTAAAGACAACTAGAAAAAGATTAAATACAACCAGTAGTAGAAGAAAGACAAACAATAAAACGTGAAAGACAACCAGTAGAACATGAACGACAACCAATAAAACATGAAAGACAACCAATAGAACATGAAAGACAACCAGTACAAAATGAAATACAACTAGAAGAAGATGAAATACAACTTGTAGAAGAGGAAAGACAACTAGAAAGAGATTAAATGCGACTAGAAGAAGATGAAATACAACTAGTAATACATGAAAGACAACCAGAAAAAGATGAAATACAACTAGAAGAAGTTGAAAGACAACCAGAAGATGATGAAAAACAACTAGTAAGATGAAAGACAACCAGTAGTAAATGACAGACAACCAGTAGAATGTGAAAGACAACCAGTAGAACATGAAAGGCAACTAGTACAGGATGAGAGACATTTAGAAGAATATGAATTACAACTAGAAGAATAAAAAATACAACTAGAAGAAGATGAAATACAATCAATATTAGGTAAAAAACAACCAGTAATACATAAAAGACAACAAGTAGAATACGAAAGACAACCAGTAGAACACGAAAGACAACCAGTTGAACATGAAAGAAAACTAACTTGTACAAGATGAAAGACATCTAGAAGAAGATGAAAGACAACTAGTAGAAGATGAAATACAATTAGAAGAAGACGAAATACAACTTGCAGAAGATGAAATACAACTTGAGGAAGATGAATACAATTGGTAGTAAATGAAAGACAACTAGTAGAATATCAGAGACAACTAGAATAAGATAAAATACAACTAGTAGAAGTTGAAAGATAACCAGAAGAATATGAAAAACAACTTGTAGAAGGTGAAAGACAGTAGAAGATGGTAAAAACAACTTGTAGAAGATGACAGACAATCAGTAGGACATGAAAGACAACAAGTAGAAAATGAAAAACAACTAGTACAAGATAAAAAGACAACTACAAGAGGATGAAATACAACTTGAAGAAGATGAAAAACAACTAGAAGAAGATCAAATATGACTAGAAGAAGATGAAATACATCCAGTAGTAGATGAAAGACAACCAATAGAATATGAAAAACAACTACTAATAGATGAAAGACAAACAGTAGAACACAAAAGACAACTAATACAAGACTAAAGACAACTAGAAGAAGATGAAATACAACCAATAGTAGAAGAAAGACAACAGTAAAATGTTAAAGACAACCAGTAGAACATGAAAGATAACAAGTAGTAAATGAAAGACAACCAGTACAAGATTAAAGACAAGTTGAAGAAGATGAAAGACAACTTGTAGAAGATGAAAGACAACTAGATGAAGATTAAATACAACCAGTAATACATGAAATACATCCAGTAGAATGTGAAAGACAACCAGAAAAAGATAAAAGACAACTAGAAGAAGTTGAAAGACAACCAGAAGAAGATGAAAAACAACTAGTAGAAGATGAAAAACAACCAGTAGAAGATTAAATACGACGACAAGAAGATGAAATAGAACCAGTAGTAGATGATAGACAATCAGCAGGATATGAAAGACAACCTGTATAACGTGAAAAGCAACCAGTACATGAGGAAAAAAACAACTTGATTCTTTGGATATCAATGGTTCTTATATTGAAGCTTTGCATACGGATACAAGAAGTAATAAAAGAAAATTAACTAATGAGGATTCAGCTACATTATGCCACAAGCAATTAGGTCACATTTCTAAACACAGAATTGAACGTCTTGTGTCTATGAAATTCTTGAACCCTTGAATTTTTCTAATCTTAATGATTGTATAAGTTGCATAAAAGGAAAACAAACCAACTTAAGGAAATATCAAGCCAGAAAGTGTTCAGAAGTCTTAGAATTGATACATACAGATATCTGTGGTCTGTTTCCAATGGACACAAGAAACGGACACTGTTATTTCATTCCTTCATAGACGACCATTCTAGATATGGCTATGTATATTTGATTAAAGAAAATGCACAAGCCCTTGATATGTTCAAAAGTTTCAAAGCGGAAGTTGAGCTACGACTGAACAGGCGCATTAAGGCCGTCAAATCTGACCGTGGTGGAGAATACTATGGCAGATATGATGGATCAGGTGAACAATGTCGAGGGCCTTTTGCTCAGTTCATAGATGAATGCGGAATTGTCCCTCAGTAAACATTGCCTGGTTCGCCAGCAATGAACGGTGTTTCTGAGAGGCACAATAGAATGCTTAAGGACATGGTGAGAAGTATGATGAGTCGTATTACTTTACCACAAAATCTATGTGGTGAAGCCTTAAAAACTGCAGCATATATCCCTAATAATGTACCCACTAAAGCGACTAACAAAACCCCATATGAGATTTGGACTGGGCGAAAGCTTAGTTTAGGTCATTTGCGTGTGTGAGGATGTCCAGCTGAGGCAAGACCTTATAGGCCGAATGAGAAGAAACTGGATGAAAGGACAGTTAGTTGTTATTTTGTTGGGTATGCCGAGCGCTCAAGGGATTATAAATTTTATAATCCTACAGAACATAACGTATTTGAGACGGGAAATGCGAAAATTTTCGAGGGTTTTCAGTTTGTGGGGGGTGAGAAAATAATTGATTTTGAAGAGGAATATGCAAATATTCCATCAGGTGTTGAGGAATATGCAAATATTTCTTCAGGTGTTGCAAGTTCTGTGGATATAGATCCGAGTTTTACTCAAAACACCATTACAGACGAAATCATTATTGAAACTCAAACTCAACAAGATGAAACAACACAAAATGAAAATCCAGAGACGGGTGTAGGCCACTCAAGGCCACCCGAAGATCTAGAAGATGCTATTATAGGCCAAATTATTTCAGACAATGCTGGAAATCCTCAGGAAAATTTAGAAGAGCCAATTAGGAGGTCCACTAGAAAGAGAAGGCCTGCAATATCTTCGAATTATCTACCTTTAAGAGCATGAGTTTGATGTTGGCATGTTAGACAATGAACCCATCAATGTCAAACAAACCATGGAAAACTCTAACTCTCACAAGTGGACTGCTGTCATGAATGAGGAAATAAAATCTATGGCAGACAGTGACCATTGGTTGCAAATGGATATTTAAAACCAAGCGGGACTCGAAGGGTAATGTGGAGAAATATAAGGCACGTCTTGTCGCTAAAGGTTTTACTCAAAAAGAAGGCATTGATTATAAAAAGACTTTCTCTCCGGTTTCACTGAAAGACTCTTTAAGAATCATATTGGCATTTGCGTCGCATTTCAATTTGGAGCTTCATCAGATGGATATTAAAACTGTGTTTCTTAATAGTGACATTAAAGAAACAATCTATATGGTGCAACCAGAAAACTATGTATTAGGAGATGCAAAGTCTATGGTGTGCAAACTTAAAAAATCCATCTATTGGCTAAAGCAGGCACCTCGTCAGTGGTATTACAAATTTCACAGTGTGATTGTCTCATTTGGATTCGAGTCTAACATTGTGAATGAGTGTATATATCTTAAGTTCTGTGGGAGTAAATTTGTGTTTCTGGTTTTATATGTCGATGACATTTACTTACCAGTAACGATATAAGTATGTTGCAACAAACTAAGAACTTTATGTTGAAGAATTTTGAGATGAAAGATCTTGGTAATGCATCATTTGTCCTAGGGATAGAAATACTGAGGAATAGAATCCAAGGTATATTGAGATTATCCCAAAGGAATTATATCGATAAGGTTTTGGCAAGATATAGCATGTAGAACTGTAAACTAGGAAATACCCCTGTGGCGAAGGGAGACAAGTTCAGCCTCAACTAATGCCCGAAAAACAATTCAGAAAAGGAAGTAATGCTACAGTATCCATATGCCTCAGTCGTTGGGACCATCATGTATGGGCAAGTGTGGACGCGTCCGGATATTACGTTCATCACTGGTATGCTAAGGGGATACTTGTCAAATCTAGGTCCATATCATTAGAAAGCTGCCAAGCGAGTCTTAAGGTACCTGAAGTGAACAAAAGACCATATACTCACATATCGGAAATCGGAGAAGCCAGAGGTCATTGGCTATTCCAACTCTGATTTTGGAGGATGTCAGGATAGCATGAAATCAACATCCGACTACATTTACATGTTAGTCTGAGGAGCTGTTTCATGGAAGAGTGCAAAGCAATCCCTTGTTGCATCTTCCACCATGGCGGTAGAATTTGTAGCATGTTATGAGGCATCAAATCACAGTGTATGGCTACAAAATTTTGTCACGAGAAATTGAGAAACCACTACAATTATTTTATGACAACAATTCGGTAGTGCTGTACGCAAACAACAACCGAAGTTCGTCGAAATCCAAGTACATCAACATCAAGTTCTTGGTTGTAAAGGAAAAAGTATAGAATGGTGAATTGAAAATAGAACATGTAGGAACAAACTCTATGTTAGCAGATCCTCTTACTAAGGGATTGACACCGGCTAAGTTTGAAGAGCATGTTGCTCATATGGATGTAGTGGAAGTCTGTTATTTGTAATTTAATGTTCTATTTTTCATTGTAATTTTGGATATGTAACTTGTGACATGTAACAAGTGTTATATATATTATGAAGTTTTGACATTATGTTTCTCGTTTATGTTTGACCTCTAATTCAGTTAATTTATGAAATTCAGTTTCAAGATTTAAGTAGGAGACCAAGTTAGAAATAGACATGTGAAGATCACAATTGCATTAATTTCTATGCTACACATCCACATCATGATTCATGTCATTCAGCTGTATTAGTGATGTGATTATTGAGGGTTTAGTTGCGAATAAATGCGACGAATGCCGCTTTAGTCCTTTGTTGATATAGTTGATGGACCGAATTGGTTTGGAAATATATAAGGAAGAAAGTAAAGAAATGTGCGCACATAAGAAACATAATGCATAATTAAAATTTCATAACATATTGCTCAAGTGGGAGATTGTTGGATTTATTGCCAACCTAGTTGGATTTAATGCCAACATTGAGCATATATGTAATCTAATTATGGATTGTTTACTGTCATATGTGGTTGTCAATTAAAGTGATCAAATAAGGTAATAGACAATCAATATATTCATTACGATGTGGTATAAATGTGTATAACAATTTAAGCAAAGATCAAATCATTGATGGACTGATTCTAAGATTTGCAATTTAGAAAACTGCCATTAAGAGGGTTGTGTGGGCCACACGGATATCAATGCGGTTGCACAGCTTTTGATGCAACAACACGGTTTTTGATGCAGTCGCACAAATACATTTTTCAAGTTAGCAAATAACCAGATATGTTACTATATATAAGGATTGGTCTCCAAGACACAAGATAACATAGAAAAGCACAGAAACTGAAAATACGTTTTTCTCTTTAGAAAAATACAACTCTGTGTGTCTTCTCTTCTTCTTCCACCATCAAAGAATAGAGAAGAGAAATCCATTAGAAAATTTGGAGAGGATTTCTCAAGAGCCATATCTTGTTGTCTTTGAAGACTTGATCCACGACCATACGACGAAAATGCGAGAATGACTTCTTGCCATTGAAGACTTGTCTTGTGCTCACGGAGATGGCTGTTGCTCTACCATAGCTTTGGATATTCCATGACAAACGACATGGAATCAGGTATTATTATGTTCCGCACTTCTGATTTATGTTTTGGGTCTCTTTGGCATAGGACGGTCCTTAGGTTAAGGTGGAGAACTGTTTCTCCTTCCCCGGGTGTAAGTGTTTGACCCCTAGATGAGATGTAATTGTTTGATCTCTAAATAAGACGTAATTGTTTGGCCTTTATGATTCCCCAACATATTATACTTGAAAAATCATCAGATTACGAGTTGACTCGGCGGAGTCACAACGGAATTGGCCGGAGGCAAACTTATTTTTTCCGAGTTGACTTGGCTGGGCAATTGATTTATAGAAAGCGGTAAAATCAGGGTTAAATCGAAACAATCGGTTAAATTTTGTTGTGATTTTGACCGATTTTGGCGATATTATGGTTAAGAGTTATCTCAATTTTAGATATAAAAAAACATATCACATATCGGGAATACGAAAGTGAGGAAGGGGAAGAGACGAAGGAGATTCTGACAATGGGATCATCATTCATCAATTTAAACGATTGTTATACAATATTTTTATGTAAATAGAGTCATTGGCCTAGTGGACTGAAAACTTCCTTAATAATGTATCCTTCTAATCTAGCAAATACAATGTGGATTACGCTGATGCGAAAAAAAAAAAAAACTTTTATGAGCCAATGGCTATTTTATATAATAAAAAATAAAGGATTAATTGTTCTTTTTAATCTATAAAATTAAAGTTGTTTTTTTATTGCAAAAAATATATTTTACTTGTGTTCTAGAACGTATTTATTTTTATCATGTAACATTTATATTTTTGTGTAAAAATAAAATAAGAAAGTGTGATCCAGTTGTAAATTTATATAATCTAGTTTTCAAGAAAATATTTTGATATGCATTTTAAGTTTGTCTTTAATGAAAAAAAATGTAATTGTTTTCATTTGCTTTTGTACTCCGTACGAGAATCCATCGGGCTATATGTATAGTTTTGATTGTTTGTATTTATTATATGGATGAATTATTTAAGTGTAATCTTCAAATATAACATAATTTTTTCGACAATTTTTTTAAATATAAAACAAGTTTTTTCTAAAAAAAACCTGACTTTCGGATCCTATTCGGCCAATTCACACCTATTTGCCCGATTATGATTCAATGGTCAACTTACCGACTCTGATTCAGATTCTAATTATGGTTTTTCAGAGTTACATGTTCTTTCTCTCTCTGCAGTGAAATCACCCGTCTCAATTTTTTCTATCAAATATGTCGGAAGGGCATAGGAAGAAGAACTAGCCTGAATTCTCTTAGGTAGATGACCAATACATAACCAATCTGATTCTGATCCATTCATCTCTGAATGCTTAGAGATATGTGTATGCAAGGTCTACATATTAGAGAGAACTTGTGAACTCTAGGTAATCCTAGGAGTTACTGATGGAGGAGGGGATCCTTTTTCACTGTTGTAGAAAAACTCAGAACCAGAAAATAAAATAAAATAAAAGAGCATAGCAGATTCTAATCTAATGCTCTCATTCTCACAATTTTGAGATATGTTATTGCCTTTATTTAGAAGTTACTGATGGTACGGCTTGCTTGTTTAGAAGTGATTGATCAGTTATAAGTAGGGGTGGCAAAAAAGCTCGTAGCTCGTGGCTCGATCGTGACTCGCACCTAACTCGCTCGTTACTAGACCGAGCTGTTAACGAGCCAGCTCGCCACTAGCTCGGTCCAGGCCTAGCTTGCTCGCCAGCTCGTGAGCTAGCTCGGCAAGGCATCAATTTGTGAATTTATATGAATTTGTGTGCATTTTATACTGGCTAGCTCGGTCCAACTCGGTCCAGCTCGGTTAAAAAAGATCCAGCCAGCTCGTTAGCTCGCGAGCTAGCTCGGACTGGCTCGTCACGATTTCAAGCTGAGGTTTTAACTCGGATACCTTAGGTCTAGCTCGCTCGGTAAGAACTCGGTACAGAATTAACGAGCTGCGCTAAGGCCCAGCTCAGCCCGAGCCGACTCGTTTACAGCCCTAGTTATAAGGGAGATATCTTATAGTTATTGTTACTTGCAAGTTGTAACTAATTCTATGTTATTTTTCCTGCACTTGCCATATTCTTACAACATTCATGGTAAAAAGAGAAACTGAGTGTCTGACCGAATGGTGCAAATGGTATGAGCAGTTTTGGTCCTGTGAATCATATCATATCATATCATGACTCATTCAGAAAGTCTAGTCAACTTGGCAGCTTGTTGGTTTCCCAAAGGTGCAAAAGGCAGGAGAAAAGTTCTAAAATTGTTGGTTATTCAAAGATCGAAAGTTTTGATAAGTCATTAAGATCAAAGGTCATTCCGAACTCTAAATTATACATACCGATGAATAGACCACCACGCGCGCAGGTCTATGCCACGGAAAAATTGAAAAACTGACTCTGGTTCTGTTTGTTCTTCTGTATATCGCAATACTATGTTTGTAGATCTTCCTTTGATATGTAAATAAAGAAAAAAAATTCGTCATTCATGTGAATACCAATTACTTTGGTTCTGAACATTTTATAGCACCGGTTACAAATCCTCATTCAGTAAGTCTTGATGAGATTTCTGAATGTCTCTGTGCGAGTACAGATGTAAAATTTCAGTGTGCTGCTTTCAAAGATTGAAATTTCAATTACTATGAATGTATATCATTGGCTTGCTTCAATCAAATTTGAATATACTACCGTCCCCTGCGAGCAGCGCCGATTCAACGGTATAAGATTCATTACGAGAATCGGCTAGCTTTAAAATTACGAGCATCTTTGAAATTACCAACACTCGAATTTTATAAAATTCAGTAATAGGCTAGCTAAATATTTCATATCACACATATAAATTTCTCTAAAACTTATCATATAATAGTCAATAGACCATAATCCTTATATCTATCTATGCATATTCTTCAAATACTATATGTTTTATTTGTACAACTTGTATAATTTAGTCACGAGTAGAACTGGGTGTTCTTAAATTCACACAGTCCTTTGTAAACTCAACTCTAAAACCTATCAGATTAGCTTTAGATGACGAATCTGAACTGTTAAAATTCATCTAATTTACGAGTGATGCATGTAAAATTTTAAAATTTTCATATTAATTTTATAGAGTCAAGTGGTAAAAAATGGTTAAAAAAACTAATGCATTAAAATTAATATATACGCTTTCTAATTTTGACTGTTGACTTTATAATAAATTAATTCAAAATTTTAAAAAATTTACATGCAGACATATCACTCGTAAGATAGATGAATTTTAACAGTTTGTATTTGTCATTTAAAATCAGTCCAATAAATTTTAGAGTTAATTTCACATAGAAACTTGGTAAACTTAATAACACACTAGTTCTACTCTTTAGTCACCTCAAAATAACAAACATTAATAAAGGAGTAGAAACCAAAAAAAATAAAAAATAAAAGGAGTGGGCTTCCGGCTGTAGCCCATTCAGCCCGATCCAAAAACTTAGAAGCCCGTTTATTTTCGGCTTGCTTTCAATTTAGGAAATAAATAAATAACTGAAAAAAAAAAAAGTCGGCAGGTAAAATCTACAGTGTAGTTTCCCAATTTAGAAGCTCTTTTATTCGGATTGCTTTATTTTAGGAAATAAATAAATAAATAATTAATGAAAAAGGAAGTCGGCAGGGAAAAAGTGCATTGCAATTTCGGATGCAGATTTTAACACCAACATTTTTGGCTCATTCGCGTCTGAGGTGAGAGGAAAAAATTCATTTGGACTCTACTACCCTTCCTTCATAAAGAAAACTAATAAAGACGATATTAGGGGGACAAAAGGGCATTTTGACTGCCTCAACTTCTACCACGTGTCCGGTAGTCCTCTAAAAACGCCACATCATCATAGCGACAACTTAATTGTTCGGGAAAGGTTCGGCGAGATCAAAAATTCGTAATTCGGGAACAATTCCGGTATAATTCGAGAATGATTCGGAATAATCCAGATCAGAGATCTCAGTCCTACAAGGAAGCAAAAAACTAAAAAAAAAAAAATCTGGGAAAAATTCGCGAATAATTCGTAAAATTCGGAAAAAGTTTGTAAAATTCGCGAATTATTCGGGTATAATTCGGTCAAAGTTCGGTCAACCGAATAATTCGGCGTTCGGTTCGGCATCACCAAAAAAACGAATTATTCGGATATAATTCGGATATTATACGCGAACCTTGTCACTATGCACATCATCAGTGGCCTCCATCCCACGTGTTACAAAAGATCTCCCGGGGACAGTCAGACACAGCTTCAAAGTTCAAACTTTATTTTTACAACTTTGTCACAAATTTGTTTTGCTCAGAAACACTCTTCCTTTATCAATTTAATATATATTTATACATAATATATAAATATATATGCGATAAGATATACGGATGTATAATTTAGACTGTTTCAAAATTTATGAATTAAATAAAAAAAATTAGAGAATTTTAATCCAAAATAAAAATATATAGTAAAATATTAATATAATCTGATTAATTAAATGATAATGTTGTCATCAATTTTATATGTCTAATAAAATGACTTGTGTATCTAATAATATATTTTAAAAAATAAACATACTATTAAATATGTGGTACATTTTTAAACTGGAACTAATGACATTTACAAATAATATATTTTAAAATTTGGCTTTAAGCTTTTCCAAAGAAGTCAAATCAATCTTTCAATAAACTACTATTTACATCAAATTGATGCTAAATTGTAAAATTTTAATTAATTATTTATTTTTCTCTAAATAATAAAATTAATCCTCCAATTTTATATTATTTTTTAAAGTTTAAGAATCAATTCGTACAACTGAAATGAAAGTTCAAAAAATAGTATATTCTCTTTTTACAGCTTAAAGTCTAACATATTTTTTCTTCAAAGTTCGAGAACTATATACTTTTTAGGAAAGTCTAAAATAAAAAAAGATAATATAAATATAATATTTGCCTTGTAAGATTTACGGAACCTTGAGGGAATAATTTAGAAATTGTTTGCTGTACCTGTGTATAATACTAATTAATACGTACGTCATTTTACTTCCTTATTAAGCAACTTTTTGCGGCCAGAAATATCGAGATAAACATAAAATAATTAAAGCGCTGTTTTGGCTTGGTCCCCAAGATTGCGCTCGATATAGAAACAGAGGGTGCCTATTTGTACGGACGGAGGTATTGAAGGTCGATAAGGAAATTTCTCCGATTGAAACAACAAGTTTCTTTAAGAGTTTCGCTCTTCTCTAGTTCAATGGCACCGAAAACTTCAAATCGTGACGAAGGTGGCAATATAGATACATCAAGGTAAAATCCCTTCCCTCGAGTAAAATTAAGATAATTAAGCAGGAGGAAGAAGAGGGATTGTTTTATTTTTTTTGGTTTGCTGGAAGATATTGCGCTAATTGGCCCTGTTAGGCTAATTTAAACTCTTTACAAAAGTTGGTAGCTAGAAAAACAAGAAAAAAAGTTCCCAACTTTAATTTGTCAGGGTCATGTGTTTGAATTAGAATAGAGACCAGAACAGGATTAACATGTATCATGCGGATGCTTGTACAACCTACTATGGCATGTTTCATGCTTCTACCATAGGTTTGTGATGCATATATCGCTGTGTTCAAACTCTTTACAAAAGTTGGTGGCATGGAAAACAAGAAAAAGGTTCCCAAGTTTTGTCAGGGTCGTTTGTTTGAATTAGAATAAAGATCAACGTGATTAAATATATGTCATGTGGATGCTTCTACAACCTACTATGGCATGTTTCATGCAATTATGAAATTGACCAATAAGGATAACTGCTATCTCTGGTATTCCATTTTTTTACAAAGAAATGCTAAACAGAAATCAGATGTATTTGATATAAGAAACCAGCAAACGAGGATGCACGAAAGAGTAAATTCCCGAAATAATTAACCTAAATTGGCTTAGCAGTACTTGATCCTCATTGCTGCATCATTGTGTAAAAATAGGCACTTGGCTTTCCACCCCGCTAGATGCTAATGCAGTTTGTTAAATGGTAGGACTGTAGTCCTGTTTGTTGGGTTTTCATATTGTTAGTGATAGTCCCAGTTATTTAATAGCGAGACCTTTTTAAGGACACCCCGAGATGGTTTGTACCACATGGTGCAGGATATCTGACAAGGCTATCGGGAGTAAAGGATTTCGGATTAGATTTATTGATTATTCCGTGAGTTTTTTGCGCAAGTCCCTAAAATTGCAGGGAGAATTTTGTAGTTCCTTGGGTATGCACCAGAGATGATTGTGTGTGTGTGTGGGTGGTGGGGGGGGGGGTATGGATTAAGGGACGGGTGATAATGGGTCGCCATGGCAGAATCCTAATTTCCTATGATAGGAAGTGTCGTCTCGGATCTCATTGGCCATGCTGTTATATCCTTCATACATATTAAATTACAAAGTCCAATGGGATCCAAGACGAACTATTAGTTTATTCATACATATTAGTTTTTATGAAGTATTAGTTTTTATTTTCAAATGACTTCTCAGCTCCAGGTGTTGAGATGTGCTTTTGTTCGTGAATAATGTCAAATTCCATTGTGATAGTTCAAATAATTTTTGTGTTATGAATAAACTTCTTGGTTGTGTTCATAGTTTTTGAAACAATTTTACAATTACAAGCTTACTAACTATTTTTTTGTTTTCCAGGAAGAAGAAATTGCGACCATGCAACAAAACTGTAGCAGAGATCCTGGCCAAGTGGCGAGATATCCACCATTCCAAGAATTTGACAAATACACAAAAACCCAAAAAAGCCCCTTCAAAGGGATCGAGGAAAGGTTGCATGAGAGGAAAAGGTGGCCCGGAAAACATCAAATGCAATTACCGTGGCGTGAGGCAACGCACTTGGGGCAAGTGGGTTGCTGAGATCCGCGAACCCAATAACGGGTCCCGCCTTTGGCTGGGGACCTTTAACACCTCAGATGATGCTGCTTTGGCCTATGATGAGGCGGCTAGAGCTATGTACGGAGATAGTGCACATGTCAACTTCCCATTAACTGATGCTAGCGCAACTACAGCTAGTGTTTCCAGCATGGAGGAGGCGGAAATCAAGTTGCCAAAAGTGGAGTTGCAGGATGATGATATGTTCAAGGCATATGACTTGCCGTCTCTTATGTTGGGCGAAAGTTTTGCTGATGGCCATGATATAGTTGAATACATCGATTTTGACAGTAAATTTGATCTATTTAATGTTGATGATCTAATAAATGTTGATTAATGGGCATTTTGTGATTAGTTTAGAGAAATTCTGGGGTAATTTGAAGTGTTATTTGGGTCACTAATGTAGTAGAAACTTGGGGTTTATAGTATTTAGGATTAGATGCTTAGAACAGGAGTTTCTGCATTGCTTTGTTTTTTTTTGTTAAACCAGCAGATACTGACTATTTAATTGGATCAAGTAATAGCATATTAATTTTGTGTAAAGAGCATTGATAAGAAAGAGAAAAGGCCTCTGTGTTGTTAGACGAAGTGGACAAATTAATTTAATTGTTTGTTGAAATGAAAGAACATCCATTTGTTCTAACAATTGCAACGTTTCTTTAGAAACATAATTACATAAGGAGAAAAGAGTAAGAATCCTACCTTCTGGTAAATAACTACCTGTCAATTTAAGACAGGAATTTCTTCATGTAATACTGCCAACCTGAGATCATTACTAAGTTTTGAATTGTAGATCCTAAGAAGTTGATAAGAAGGTACCAGGAATTTCTTCAGAAAGCAAAGTATTTGCTACCTCAATTGGAAGTAGATGTTGAATGTTATTTCCCATTAACCTGAACAATTGAGGAAAAAAATCCTAAATTAAGTCTAAAGCATTGACAGATATGTTTACTATTATTAGTTTGAAATCTGAGGAAATAATTGGAATCAGAAAAAAAATTTTGCGTTTTCAAAAAGATCTTTCGTGTTCTTTTGCACAACTACCCTCCAAAAAGCCTAAACTTAGATGATTAATGTACATAAGTAATTTCAACGGTTTAATTAAATTGCAGAAATATTGGCCTCATAAAGTGCATCATTATTCCTGAAATACATCTCAATCTATGGCTACTTGTGTTCCTGTAAAATAAAGTTTGTTAAACTAGTTATTTTGAAGAGCTTATTAGTTCTCTAAGCAAGTCATGTATAATTGAAAACATTTAAGTAGGTAAGGATACTTAATTTAATTAGGAGTACAAAATGTAAATACCAAGTCTCCAGGGATAATTATGTAACTTTACGAAACCGTCACTATTATTCATGCCTACAAAGAGCATTTTATTTCTACGTTGTGTATTTCTCCATTTTTCTTGGATTCTCCATCGTCATTTTATTAGGTGATGAATAGTTTCCACTTGAAGATAGAAGGATCTCGTTGGAAAATCACCATGGAAGAATACAGAACATAAGCAAATCTTTAGAATAAAAATTAGCTTTAAATTCCCACGTTGGTAAGAGAGGTGATTAAACAAGAACTCGACATTTCTCCGGAAAAATGGATTTGCAATGCTATAGAAGCCAAGATGAGAGCACATTCAATGTTGGCATTTGGGAAGGGGCGAACCCGCTCACCTCGTCGCTCTCACTTCTATCCATGCAGCTTGTTTTCATCATTGTTCTTACTCAACTTCTCTTCTACGTCCTCAAGCCTGTCAAGCAACCCCGGGTTGTCGCTGAGATATTGGTACATGTTCCATTTGCCTCGTCTTAAATTATTAGAACACACAATTAATATTTCAACATTGTTAAATTTGTCCTTCAAACTTGAATTTGTTTTTAAATCAAATTTGTACCATTTTTTCTGTGGTGCAGTTTTGGTTTTAGCCTGCAATTTGTTCCTGGGTTTCTTTTTTAAAAATGTCTTCACAATTTAATTCAAATAATCCAGAGGTGCGCGCACTATTTTAATTTTATTCTTTCAGAAAAGTTGGTTTATTTGACAAATTAATGTGTTTCTCCCATCAGGCAGGCATTATATTGGGACCATCATTTTTGGGAAGTAATAAGACATTCAAGAAGATTTTCTACCCGACACGGGGCGAACAGATTCTTGAGACACTTGCAACATTCGGCGTGGTGTTCCTCATTTTCTTGATTGGGGTCAAGACCGATCTCCGCATCCTCTTTCATGCTGGTAAAAGGGCTCCAATTTTGGGCTTGTCTGGCTTGATTGGTGCTCTTGCGATTATCTTTCCGAGTTGCCTGATGAATATGAAATCACTTGAGCCGGATATACTCAAAGTCCCCGCATTCATGTTCTCTATGTCTGTTTCCCTTTCCATGAACTCTTTTGTTGTGATCGTGCCCATCCTTTCCGACCTCAATTTACTCAATTCTGACCTAGGCCGGATTGCCTTGTCTGGGTCTGTGACAAATGATTTTGTTGGTTGGACTATGTTAGCTAGCATTATCATTAGTGATGCTTCAGCTGTCTCTGCTCAGACAGCTATTTGGGCGGCTTTCTCCATCGTTGCATTGGTTTTGTTTACTGTGCTTGCTGTGCGGCCATTTGCGTTGTGGGTTGTTGAGAAAACACCCCAGGGGAAACCAATCGAGGAGGGGTTTATCTTTTCTTTCCTACTCCTAATACTCCTAGTGGCCTTCTATACTGACATTATAGGCACCAACTCAATGACTGGTGCTCTTGTTCTCGGTTTGGTGATACCGGACGGACCGCCACTTGGATCCGCATTGACCGAGAAGATTGAAATCATCATGAAAGGGCTTATCGTGCCGTTGTACTACACCGTGGCAGGGAGTAAAATAAACTTATGGCACCTGACTTTTGCAAAGTTGCCCGGCATCATCTTCTTGGGTGTGCTCGGGAAAATTGCAGGAACTCTTCTACCTTCTCTCTACTACAAGATCCCCTTTCTTGATGCACTTGCTCTTAGCCTCTTTATGACCAGCAAAGGGATTATAGAGGTTATGACTTATAACTTTTGGATGAGCAATAAGGTATATGTAACTCCAAAAAATTAATTAAGTTGTTGCTCTTACTTTTCATTGAACTTCCATACCTTGCTTATTTGTTACAAGTCTTGTTGCTTAAGAAAAAATTTCTCTTCAATTTAGCAATGATTTCTCAAATGACTAGAAATGTCATATCTAACTTACCTCACTTATTTTTAATTCAAATTACTAGCTTATCGAGAAGAATACCTACAGCATCCTGATGCTCTCAGTCATCCTGGTCCCAGCTGTGTGCGTACCCATAGCAAGCACACTCTATGACCCGGCACGATGCTACGCTGTGTACAAGCGACGAACAATACAGCACCTCAAAACAGAAGCAGAGCTACGCATCCTTGCATGTGTATCTGACCAATCACATGTGCCAGGCATGCTTAACCTCCTTGAGGCATCTTATCCTACCATACAGAGCCCTGTATGTGTGTACCTCTTGCAACTTGTAGAGCTTGTGGGTCGTTTGGTTCCAGTATTCATCCCGCACAAAATTGACCGGGCCAATATGGCGGATGGTAGTACTGGTTTTGAGGCTGACCCAATCATAAATGCATTTCTATTGCATGAACAAACCAACCAAGGCGTGCTGTCAGTAGCTCCATATACAACAATATCACCCTACACATCAATGCATGATGAGGTCTGTAGGTTGGCCGTCGATAAAAGGGTGTCATTGATTTTGCTACATTTCCACCAAAGGAAAGATATAGCTGGACATGTCAGGGCAAATACCGGTCTCCGCAACGTTAATCGCAAGGTGACAATAAAACTTCTCTTATCAAGTCAATCAGAAACAGGCATAAAATTCAAAAGGAAAAGAGAAAACAGGTAGAGGAGGGTTCAAATGACTTCATATTTTGTACCTCCATCATGCCTCCAATTTTTAAATGTTAATAACTTAAATTTAAAACTCATATATCAACATAAAACCGTTAGATTTGATGTATATCATTTCTCTATGCACATATAAAGAATTACAACATTTTGACTTTGTTTTGATCGGTATCAAGAGCTTGCAAAATGTATAATACATTGATATGGATAAATTATGGACGTTGATTTTTCAACTTATTGATTCATATAACAACAAAACCAAAAAGTGATAATTTTTTTATGTACATGTAGAGAAAATAATATAGATCACATCTAACAGTTTCATTTTGACATATAAGTTTTAGAACTTTTGTTATTACAAAATTAAAAAGTGGAGGCGTGATGGAGGCACAAAAGATAGAGGCATTTGAATCCTCAAACAGATATAACCCTTATCATTACTCTGCCTGGTATGATTAACAATTTATTCACAGGTCATATCCAGTGCACCCTGCTCGGTTGCGGTGCTGATAGACAGGCAAGCAACTGACACAACAACTGTCACTACCGAATTCATGCACCAAGTGGTAGTACTATTCTTTGGTGGTGGCGACGACCGTGAGGCACTAGCATATGGTGAACGCATGGCCAGGCATCCGGGTATCAACTTGACAGTGATCCGGTTTTTGCCTAGCCGGGGGATCAAAGATGATCAGGCTGAACGGAAACTGGATAACCGTATTCTAGATGACATGAAAGCAATAGGGTTGAGAACCAGGAAAGTGAAATACAGGGAAGAATTGGTAGGCGACATGGAGAATATAGTTCAAGTGATAAGAGCATTGGATCAGGAATCCTATGATTTGGTCATGGTAGGGATGAGGCACACATGGAATGCGGTCATGTTGGCTGATAGGTTATCGGACTGGAGCGAGTGCCCTGAATTAGGGGTGGTAGGAGATTTCTTGGCGACCGCAGAATTTGACTCAATGTTTTCAATTTTAATTTTGAAGCAGCAGGATCAGGGTGGAATGCTGTCAGTGACTGCATATAATGTGCCGGTGAATGCGGAGGAACCACCTACACATTAACAGGATTTATTTTTTATTCACATGTATTATTGATATTATGAGCTAGAGAAGTTTTTCCGTTTGTTTAATGTACATTAATATTGTAAATGAAAATAGCATTATTGTTATTAAAGAATATGTTCTGTTCATGTAGGGACAAAAGGGATATAAATCTTTTTAACTATTGTAGACAGTACAATGCTAGAACATTCTTTTTCTTGCTATATATGAGAATTTTGTTGTTCCTTGGCTGGTTTTTTTCTTTCTTTAGGTCACAGAAACTACTCAAAGTTGAAAACGTTTACATTTTCATTTTATATTCAAAATAATTAAAATGCAATTGGCAGTTAATCCTACCTCTATTTCTTTATGACATAATTGTCCACTAATTTATAATTCAAATTGATAATCCAAAACCTCGTCGTAAAGTAATTAGTTAAATCCCCCTGCAACAAGAAACAGAGCACTGGAACCCTTTATTGTCCTAATATATGTCACTAATTTACTAATTAACAATGGTAGAAATCCTATTAGTTACTCAAATCACTGCACGGCTGAATCATATTATAAAGGGACCCAACTGCCTCGCCTATACAAAACAAAAAGGGCAATCCTTTCCAATGGCAACTGATCCTCTTTTCATATCAATCCTTCTCTTTTTACTTGTTATTCCTGTCAGTAGCAATAAACCAGAGACTAAAGCACCTAAACTTGTGGCCGTGTTCTACTTCGGTGACTCCACTTTAGACACTGGTAACAATGGTTACATCCCCACAATTATCAACGCGAATCACGTCCCATATGGTCAGGACTTCCCTGGAAACAAACCGACTGGTAGGTTCTCAAACGGGCTTCTTGTACCGGATCTCCTAGGCAGGAAGCTTGGCTTAACAAAATTTTCCTCTCCTTTCTTGGATCCTAGCTTGTCAAAAGATGATATGAGATTAGGGGCCAACTTTGCATCAGCTGGGTCGGGTTTCGACGAAGCCACGTCCCACCTATGGAACACAATTCCTATGTCAGGGCAAGTGAAGATGTTTAAATCCTACCTCACAAGGCTTGAAATAGTTGTGGGGAAAGAGGAGGCCTCTAGTATTATCGCCAATTCGTTGATTCTCATCAGTGCTGGTACCAATGATTTTACAAGGAATTATTACCGTGCATCCAATAAAAGCAGGAAAAGCTTAGGGGAGTACCAGGATTTTGTACTCCACAAGGTGGAGATGACTCTCAAGGTAAATTCTTCTCTTACTGTGGTTTAGTTCACTATAATTATAGTTAGCTTTCATTAACAGAAAATTAAGCCATTTTTACAAATATCCTTATTTGGTACGACTCGGAATAACGATGTCAGTGGTGTTTATCCCTCGTGCCAAAATCTTGAGTCATTTGCCAATGGTTGGTCGACAGGATAGTCAAAAAGGCAACATAAAGCAGCTCACAAGAAGAATTAGGTGCACTACTTCCAAAATTACACTATTATTTAGAATTTGAATTGTCACTATCCGAAATTTCTCATGCCGAGCTAGACTTCTCTGTTTCACAATGAAGATTGTGTATCATTTCTGACCAATACTGACATTTGCCGACCTGATTTTCAACACTGTGTTAAGCTATTATTGAAAAATTGTCCACATTTAAGAAATCAATCATTTTAAGCAATATTTTACATCGTTTCCTGTTGTGAATAGTATCCTCAACTGCTTGATGCATTTATCCCCTATTTTAAAGGGGTAAAATTAAATGTACTCTCAGAAAAGGGAACTGAAACTATTATACAACAGGAGCTCTATTATCTTGGAGGTAGGTCATTTTCCGTTGCGAGCCTCCCTCCTTTCGGTTGCACTCCTCTCCAGATAACACTGAGCTTTAAGGGCACAGAAGAGCGAGAATGTGATGGTTATTTGAACAATGATGCAACACTTTACAACTCTAAGCTAGGAAATCTATTGCATGATTTGCAAGAGAAGCTCGATGGAAGCAAGTTTATTTACTTCGATGCATACAGTGCTTTCATGGACATTCTTGAGCATTCGTCTCTTCATGGTAAGTTTAACAGACCTGATTTTCATTACTGTGCATTCCAAATTATGATCAAACAGTTGGCCTTCTGACAATTTTGCACTTCTGCATTTATTATTATTTATTACATACAACGCCATATAACACATTAAACTAAATAGAACCAACCTAACAAAAGGAAAGAGTAGTTGTGTAGTTTCTTAAGAGATGTACCAGTATTTTCGGGACTACTTGCTACCAGCTATATCAATATGGCTCAAAATTAGCCTCGCAGAACTAAATCCTAGAGATTCTTTGTCTATTGCCCGGCACCAATTTTTACAATAACTCAGCGTCATTCTATTTGTTAAACCCAAAACTTAAACTTCCAGCCACTCATAAACAGTTGCCAAACAAAAGCAAATATAAAAGTAATACATTCTTTCTTGCACCGAGTTAAGTTACTGATAAAAGCAGGCTGCCCAGTTGTCTGCCCTGACATGTCTCGGTATAGAACCAGATCAGTTCAATACTGATATATCAAAGTGAAATTTACTGTCCAAATGAAAAAAGTTAGATTTTCAATGTCTTTTGAAAGAATTGCCAAATTAGCACCTCAAGATTAATGAAATGTTACAAGTGGCGTAAGTATCACCATGAGAAATACCTAGTGTGAATATTCAGATGTCCTGAGGGTAATGATACGCAAACGAATAGGTCAGATCTATATAGCTACTTGAGCATTATCGGTTTCCATCTTTCGTTAACAACTTGCTTTCTAAATGAAAAAAGTAGCAACCTACAGCTCTTTCCTTTTTCAAATCGACTTTTTAAGAGAATAAAAGACAGACTATTACTCACAGGTTTTCAAGAGACCAAAAGAGGATGCTGTGGGACTGGACTGACAGAGGTGGGGCCGCTTTGCAACTTCCTGACTCCAATCTGCGAAAATGTTTCATCCTACATATTTTATGATGCTGTACATCCAACCCAACGAGTTTACCAGTTATTAACTGATTCAGTCATGAAGACTATTATGCAACTACTCTAGCCAATCTTGTTTGATTATTTCTTTTTTACACAGAAATGAGGACATTGCTGTTTCTCAATAAAATGAAATGTGGGTGTTTAAAGCTTTCTTCTAGTTCTTAAAGAAACAGTGATATTTTGACAACCTGACCATTTGTTTCTCTCTGCATGTGAAATATTGTTGATTAAAAAAACTGTCATGGTTATCTTACCAGATTCCATTTTCAAGTAATTATACCCTAGATATAGGCCTGCCAAAAGATGCATCCGCAGTAGTTCATAATAAGATTAAGCATAGGCCTTTAAAAACCTCAGCTTATACTAAAATGAAGGTTTGTCTTTCTTTTTTCTTAATGAAAAAAGAAAGAGACGGATCTAATAAGCATTAGCTGTCGGTGTTATAAAAGTTTGGTCATGGTTTTCTCTTTTTAGCACAAAAATGTTGCACATAGTTTATTTATTGCTTTTTTAAGCAAACACCACTCAATCATGCTCTGTAAGGTTGTTTGCCTTTAATATGCAGTTAATCTTTGCTAAAATAAAGCATTTTATTCTTGTTTTGGACCACAAAAAGTGGTTAATACGATGGATATTTTTAATCTACAAAGAAAAAAACTCCGGCACACTTGGTGCTACCAATTTGATCCTTGGCAGTAGAGATAGCAAAGTATTGCCTTACGAAAGGACTTACTTGTAGCACGAACTTGACCAGATCTTCTATTAAAATCAACTACCCAAATTTTACCAAAGCAACCTGCATCGGAACCGGCTAGACCCAAGCTGACATGTACTCGCATAGACCAAGACTCCACAACTGAGCGCACTACAGAAAAATTCAACCTAGTTGAACATAATTTTAATGACCCAAAAAAAAAAGACTCAACCACTGTTTCATAGTTAATTTTATCAAAAAGTAAACCCCAAACAACAATTTGACCAGATTATCAAATCCAACCAAACCGAAACCCAACCGTCCAAGATCAACGGCCTAGAATCCAAAACAACCCCAGATTATGGATAAGCCCCAACCCCAATGACCCAGGACCCAAAGCAGCCAACCCAAAACAAGCATGTATTAAATTAGTTAAGGTAAAATATGAAATGATAAGACAGTACTAAACACATCTACAAAATTGAAGCATTAAACAAAAAGCTGGCCCAACAGAGCTCTGAACTGATTAGTAAAGATGCATTTAAGATGTAGAGAAAGCACAAAAGGAGTTAAATTCTTCAGTATTGCAGAAACAAACTAAAAATAACATAAAATTGTTCCAGCTAGTAATAAGATATGGGGAAAGTCTAAACTCAATATACAAGACACCTTAAACCGACAGCTTTAGCTCAAACAACTAGCATAAAAAGCACACAATATTACACACATTCCTAGATGATACAACTACATTTCAAGCAACATAGTAAGAAAACCAATAGGGGACCAAACAATGAGAGAAAAAGAGAAGCTTATCTCTTCTCAGCACCTTGGAATAACTCTCCAATCCATGCCTCCACATCCTCTGGTGTATACTTGACAAACACATCTCGGCTATCTGAAATGGCTTTCAACCTCGACAGGAATGTTCTATATGCTGGAACCACAGAATCCATTATGGACATTCGCAAATCAAGTCGCATTTGCTCATCTGCAATCAACCACTCAGTTTGTGTCTTGCAATTCTCCTCCAAGTAGTTATTGAACACCCGCAACTTCTCTGGTCTGACCCCACCATCATTTATCTGTAACACACTGATGATCTTGGCCCACACACGGTGATACTCCCGGGTCCATCGTCTGACCTTACTGTTCATTTGCTTGCTCCATTCCTCACCTAACAAAACCCCAAGTTCACTATCCTTCACCTTCTGGAGAATGTACTTCCCGTTGTTCATTAGAAAAACACAGCTCAGAGCAGGTTCACGATAAACCTCTGATTTTGCGTCGAGGTTTTTCTGCAAAACATCCATGATCCATGCAATATGGATGGCCAAAGATGAGGTTGGACGGTCAGGATCTACTGGTCCTACTGACATGGCACCAAATTCCCCACCTTCCATCACTTCTTCAAGAGTTTGGCGAGACCCGCATGCAGCACGGAGGTAATTCATAACATAACGGGTTATTGGGTGTAGACCACCACCATGCACAGGTACAGTACGAACAGGGTCACGCCTGATCAGGTTCTCTAATTCCATAAATATACCCTTGATGGATGACCCCACGGCACTGCACACAGTGACAACCTCATTTCGAAGAGCACAAGAGTATTCATCAGAGAAAATTGTTTCAAGCTCTGGAATCAAGTCCCGTGCAGACTCATACATGTCAACTACACGAAAGAGCCGTTCAGGTGTGCGACTAGCAGCTGCCACAGCATCAGCAAAGGAGAGAAGTTGTAAAGCCGGTGGTCGGCTGGCTCCAGCAAAGGCCATGTCACCATAAGGAAGAAGCCCGTCAAAAAGGCGGTCACAGAGCCGGCGCTCACTTGGAATCAAAATTTTAAAAACCATATTAAATCCTGGGATCCACCGTGCAATATCAAGCTCAAGCTCATCCCAAAGGATTGACTTGACCTCCTCTGCCGTGCGGGGGCGAAGCCCAAGCCTTGCCACGCTCTCCTCAAGGAATCCCTTACGAGCTGCTACGTATGTCTCAGCGCACTCCCTGCCAAATCCAGCAGCCACCATTCGTCGTGCAATTTTGTGAAGATCTGAGACAGATCCCGGTGGAAGGGCATCAATAACCACGTCATAGTCAGTGACTGGTCGTGCAATTGGGATTCGCGCATCCTCGATGTCTTCATCATACTCGTACTCGTCACTCTCATCGGAGTCAAATCCAGTTGGCCGGGAGGGGGCAGCGGGGGCAGCATCATCGGGCCGCTCGATAAGGGACTTGAACTCGCGCTCCAGTCGAAACATGCACTTCTGGAGTAAATCGTCAGCTCGATCCAGCAAGGGTTGGTTGTTTCCAAGAGGGGCTGCTTCGAGATCTTTGATTGTAGCAATTAGATCATCCACAGCTTCGAGGAAACCCTCTGCTGCATCTGAATCAGACCAGATCAGACGTTCCTGGTTTATTACCGGAATTACCTGACGGTCGAGAGTGCGTAGAGTACGCTCAAAAGAGGTTATCGGCACGTGCTGCTGTTCCTCACTTGAACCGCCACCTCCGCCGCCGCCGGCCGCGTCACGCTTCCCATGGAGTTTGTCAAGCGACAATCGACCGTCGTAGTTGGAAAATACTTTGAGTATGTCTTCAGTCATCGAGTCCGTACTACCCAAGGTCTTAATAATATGCTGTACGGTCGCGATCAGCTTGTCGTCACCGTTCTCAGCCATGGCCTCTGGTTAGAAGAGATCAAATCAAGAATCAGGTGTGGATTTACAGAGATCCTTATTTGGCCATCTAGGATCGTTGTTCGATCGGAGGTTTTGAGGAAAATTAGGGATAAGAGAAACACAAGGCTTTGGTCAGAAGAGGTTGGGGAGAAAGAGAGTAGAACGCGGAGGGAAGTGGCCAAGTGGGAGAGAGAGCGACTGATTACGAGCCTAATGGCAGTTTTGTAATTACAGTTTCGGTTATGACAAGTTAATAAGCTTACTGGCGCGATTAGCCTTTTGACTATTATTTAAAGACGAAATGGCATCATTTATGAGGCCAGAGGGGCGCCATGGAGACAATTAACGGCCAATATGGGAGAACAGGAGGCGAATTCGTATCCTCTGTATTAACTCAAAAAAGATATTTTGAGTTAACACATCTGGACCCTGGACCGTCCGATCTATTTTAAAATCCGTGTTGGTTAGATCCGCACTAATATTAAAAGCCCTTACGTGATCGGATTGGCTCCGTTTAAGATCTGACGGTCGAGATGCATTAACTCAAAAGATGCTCTTTTGAGTTAATGCAGACAATGTGGGCAGAGCAACGACCGACAAATCTGTTTCCTCTGCATTAATTCAGAATTTGAGATACTACATCTCGGCTGTCCAATCAAGATTCGTGGCAAATTCGGTCCGAAGTGAAATACATGGTGCAAGGTGTCTCTTTAATATTTGTGCCAACACCGATCGGACGGTTCGAATTCATTCCTCATTAACTTAATTTTGAGTTAATGTAGACATACGAATTTGCAACGGGTGCCTCGGGGTCGAATTCTGTGCGATATACGAAAAACCACTGCATACCGTATATGTAGATTTATATATATATATAGAGAGAGAGAGAGAGAGAGATTGGCTAAGTTCAAAACGTTTTTTCCATGGCGATGGAACAAACGATTCAGTTTTTCAATTTTCAAAGTTCAAACAACAAATTCAAACCATTAGATGCTCAATCTATATTAAAATGTGCTTGGAGACCAAATTTTACATTTTTTGGAATTTTTTTTACTATTTATTAAGCTGGTTTGAAAACCGTTTTTTGACCGAATACATATTTTCTATTTAGATTGCAACCGAATAAGAATAATATGCAGTTGCATATACCGAATTTTAATATACTGGATTGGAATGGTCTGATTTCTGATCATACGGTCCAGATGTAAGTTCAAAATTTTGGTTATTTTAGAGAATCTGGACTGAGCAGCAGGGTTCTAGACGAACTTTTAGAAACCATAATTAAAAAAAGAATTTTATAAAACTAATATGATTATTTTTTTTAAAGAAACCATAAGAACTGAAATGTCATTTCGGTCCGAACTTTTTTATTTCCGGACCGAAATGGCAATTCAGCCCGACGTGACTTTACAGGTTTTCATATCAGTGGCCAAAGAAAATTCAAAAATCTCTCTGAACCGAAATATCATTTCAGTCCCACTAAATTTCTTTTTAAAACCCGAAACAGTCTCTTCTCTCTTCTCTTCTTTCTTCTTTCTAAGTAAATATGTTTTTTTTTACCTTTCTAACTAATTTATAAGCAAACTTTAAAAAAAGAAAAATTAGTTTTATGGTTTTTGGATGGACCGGTCCCCTAATGTAACACAAAATTTGTATTTAAATATGGACCGTCCGATCATAATCCCGGCCAATCCGCTCCGCGATAGAATTCACGAGATTCATTTAATACTCGTGCATATCCAGATTGGACGGTCCGGATCAAAATTCAAACATCGTATTACTTGAGCGCATTAGATTTCGGAATTGGACTGGGTGCGCCAAGAAAAAGACGAAATGGCATCATAGAACGAGGAGAGATGACAGGGAACGGCTGGCAAAGTGGCAATTACTAAGAAATTAAGAATCCAAAGAAAGAAAAGGCGTTACAGCCGTGATGGACGGTTCTTTTAGTTGACCGGTCAATTAATTTTATTGTTCCACGTCTATGTTACTCGGATACGTCAAAATAGACTCCGTACCCGTGTCGGACACGTATCCGATACCGATACGCGTCTGATACAGCACCGATACGTATCCGATACGCCAGCTGGCATATCCACCTACGTAGCGTATTCTTACTCAGCCGATACTCCGTTGACGCTCCAGGATACGTCAATTAATGTGTGGATACGGCTGGATACGGAGGGACACGCGTGAGCCGCCGCACCCGCACCCATGAGCCGCGCCCGTGAGCCGCACAAACACCGAGTTTCAAATAAGTGAATTTTTTTTTTCGCCGCTGGGATTCGAACTCGGGCTCTCCCCATGTTGGCCAAACTCTTTACCACCCGGTCACATTGCACTTGTGTATTATTCCAATAGCCATGATATTTAATATATACTTAGATTTAAGCCTTTAATTTTTTATAGTTTGAGCCTTTAATTAAATTTTTTATGATTATCTAAATACAATATATATAATATATAAATAATAAAAAATAATATATATATATATATATAGAGTAGAACTAGGGTGCTCCTAAGCTCACCAAGTCCTTCGTGAGCGCGACTCTAAAACCTATCAAATTGACTTCAAACGACATTTTCAAACCGTTAGATGTTCAATCTATATTAAAATGTGCTTGGAGACCAAATTTTACATTTTTTGGAATTTTTTTACTATTTATTAAGATGGTTTGAAAATCGCTGTTTTTATTAAAATTATGCACCATTGGAAAACAGCGATTTTCAAACCATCTTAATAAATAGTAAAAAAATTCCAAAAAATGTAAAATTTGGTCTCCAAGCACATTTTAATATAGATTGAACATCTAACGGTTTGAAAATGTCGTTTGAAGTCAATTCGATAGGTTTTAGAGTCGCGCTCACGGAAGGACTTGGTGAGCTTAGGAGCACCCTAGTTCTACTCTATATATATATATATATAATTGGCGTATCGTATCCGGAATTTTTGAAAATTGCCGTATCGCCGTATCCGTATCATATCCGATACGATACCCGTACCCGTATCCATGCAACATAGTTCCACGTCGATTATGTTAGAAAAAAATCGTTTTAAACTTTTTTTTTTTAATTTTCGAACAACAAATTTATAGCTGTTAAGAAAACTTCAACTTTATGTTTATTATAATAACGCTTTTGAAAATGTCAGATTATATCCTAACAATTGTTAGAAATCACGAAGTTATAAAAAGTTAAGACTTCTATAATATCGAGCTATAATCCTTAGTTAAATAACTACGAATGAATATTCTCTATTTTTATTATTTTTATCAGCAAAGATTTAAATTAAAAAGAAAACCATATAAAATTTTACTCAAATTTTTTTCATCGTAATTATCATTTTTTTCCCAGTACTAAATATTTCTTATTTAGCAATACATACATGAGAAAAAAAAATACATTGAGGAGCTTTTTCTGGGATTGATAAAAGAAAATATGATATTTGAATTAGTTGTTAATTTTTTTGTAATTTTAATTTAAAACATAAAGTTACATTTTTGTTTTCTTTATTGAGCTAGCAAACGATATTTGCATATTTCATTCGGCCTGTTTAAATCCGCTACTTTAAGTCTAATCCTTTTATATTAAAAAAATGTCAAAAAGAGAACACGCAACCCAATGTAAAATAAAATTTAAAACAAAAGGAAAAAATCATGCTCCCTTCAACATATCCAAAAGATCCAAAGCAAAGTGTTATGTTATCGGTAAAATATATTAATCTAAGTCATTCTTAACTTCTTGCCCATACAATTAGTGCTGCAAACGAACCGAACCGAATCGAACTTACCTCCAGTTTGAGTTTAGTTTGAATTAATTTCGAACTAGGTTTGGTTTGAATTAATTTCGAACAAACTCAATTTCGAACGAACTCAATTCGAATGGAATTTTTTACGAACTCAATTTCGAACCTTTACGAACTTTGTTATGACTTACGAGTTATGACTGGTCCATAGTCAGCTTTGCTATTTTTTTATTTTCTTGATTTTCTGATGCTGGTAAATGACTGATCTCTGTTGCTGGTTTTGCTGATTTTCTATATTTTTTAATTTCTGATTTAGACTATTGTATGAAAAGTTTCTGGTATGATAAGGGATCAGATTAAAAAGAAAATAAAATAAACTAGCGTGTGCCATCTTTAAGGCAAAGAGAGGAGGAAATCGTAACAATAAAAAGGGTAATCTATTTGATCTATAGGTTTACTGGCGTGTGCCATCTATTTGATCTATAAAACAAGCAACAATAAAAAGGGTGTGTTTTTTAATTACCCGAGAGAGGAGCAAATCACAAGAAGGGCAAAGAAATGGCCGGTACCAAGGGTCGCCTAGCCTCACGGCCGGTCCCAATAATCAACCAACAAAACAGAGATCAATGAGGGTCGCCTCGCCTCGCCTCATGGCCGGTCCTGGTTTGGTACTGAAGCCAAGTAGCTAGCCAACAGAGAGAAACTCTAGGGTTTGGACTTTGGGCTAAGCCAAAAGTTTACAACCAACGATTATGGGCTAAGGCTGGTTTTGTTTAATTTTTCTATTTTGGGCTTTGTTGTTGAATTTTTTTATTTGAGCTTGTAATTGGACCAAACTTTCTGTTTCAGAAGTCAGAATTAAAAGCAATTATGGACTGGACGGCTTATATTTTCATCAGTGAACATAGGTTATCAGCAGAAATTAACGGTTCACATGTGAGTTAATTTCGAACTAAATTTGGTTTGCAAACCTATTTCGAACGAACTAGGTCCATTTTGAGTTTGGTTTGAATTAATTTCGAACTAAGTTTGGTTTGAAATAATTTCGAACGAACTCAATTTCGAATCGAACTTTTTACGAACTTTTTCGAATCAAACTCAAATCGAATTACGAACTACGAATTTTTTGTGCAGCCCTACATACAATACATAATTTTTTCTTCTCTTTTTGGGCTCTCTTCCCCAGCTCACACCTCATGGCTCATGTACGGATGAAAAGCTTTTGTAAATATAAGCACTCTTCTCAGGGTGGATTTAGGTTTTTTTTTTTTGGGGGGGTGGGGATTCAGATCCACGACAATACTCGACTGAGTATTAAAATGTGTTTGGATATCAAATATATTTTTTTTAATTTTTTACTATTTATTAAGTATTTTACAAAACTGCCATTTATACTAAAAAATAACAGTTTTGTAAAATATTTTATACATAGTAAACAAATTTCAAAAAAAAAAAAATATTTGATCTTCAAACACATTTTAGTACAGATTACATGTTGAACGCTTTTGATTGACTATATGAACTTTAAAAATTACAAAACTAAATTGTCATAAAATATTGTAACTTTTAAATATTGTAAGTGATCTCTCCTCTTATTTTATACAATTGGTCTCGCCTTTCTTTCTGATCAATTCACGTAGGAACCATAAGATGAAATTTAAGCCAAAATGTTACCACAAGATCTGCATGTTCCTTTGTACACCGTGGCAAGAAATTGCAAACTCAATCAATCTCAACATCCCGTGAATCCTCAATATACCTCTGAAAAACATATCTTCCTACAATTCCTCGCCAACGACAATCATTTTTTTTCGAGAGGTAAAAATTTGTCGGAAATTAGAGTGGGAAAAATAACACGGCAGAACCGGCTCCATCACGGAATGACACAGTATGTGTGTTGATTATGTATCATGACTTGTGTGTTTCTTGTTGTGACCATTTACGTACTATGATAATCTTTTGAAAATTCAGCACGGCACGTCACGCGAAAGATTCAATCACAGCACGGCACGTGGTCACGCAAGTCACATGTAATTAGAATTATAAATCTTGAATAAACTAACCTAAATTATAAAAAAATAATTAAATATGACCAGTTACATTTAAACAAAGCATGTTTAGTCACGATATGTTTGAACATAGCGTAACTCACGTGCCGTGATCATTCGTCTACTGTAACCACCCGTCATATTACGGTACGGCACGTTAAAAAATTAATTTAATTACGGCAAGACACGGCACGTTAAAAAATTAATTTGATTACGGCAAGACATGGCCTACTATCGGAAATGCTGCTCGCCGCATTTGAAATGGTTAGAAATTAATTGCCTAGGTTCTCATCAATATGACGGAGTATAGACGAAGCCTCCTCATTTTGTAAATGGACATGTTGCGTGCTACTTCAGAAAGCATCTAAAACCAAAGCATCACAAATCCAATTAGGCAATTAGTCTGCCAGATACCAAAACGCGCTTCTCCGACCTTCCCACCAATCTACCACGAAACCCCTCGTAAAGTTCCCAATTCCCCACGCTCTATTGCAAGTTCTAATAATAGTCGGTGCCATGAAATTTTAGTTAAAAATCAATCCTTCGCTGAACGACAGGATTGACCATTCAACCTCTCATCCATAAGTCATAGTCAAACAACTTCATCTATCTCTCTTCTCACCTCTTTGAGAAAAATGGCGACCACAAACCCGCCTCTGCTGCCGATCTCCGCCACAACTCCCGCCTCGCAAACTCCCTCCACCACCGATCCGGCCACCGCGCAAGGTCTCCGCTTCTTCCTCTCGCGCTTCTCTGATTCGATCCGGAGATCCCTCTCCGACCGCCGCCCCTGGTCGGAGCTCATCGATCGTTCCGCCTTCTCCCGCCCGGATTCCCTCTCAGACGCCACCTCACGCGTCCGGAAGAATCTTGGCTACTTTCGAGTCAACTACGCTGCCGTCATAGCGCTGTGCCTTGCCGCCTCTCTCCTCTCTCACCCCTTCTCTCTCGCCGTGCTCCTAGCCCTCCTCGCTGCATGGTGCTTCCTGTATCTCTTGAGGCCTTCAGATCCTCCCCTCATTCTCTTTGGCCGCACCTTCTCTGATCGGGAGACTCTTCTGGGGCTTGTGGTTGTCACATTTCTTGCGGTTTTCCTCACATCCGTTGGATCTTTGATTATTTCTGCCCTTGTGATCGGGTCAGCATTGGTTTGCCTCCATGGGGCGTTCCGAATGCCGGAGGATTTGTTTCTTGACGAGGTTGATTCTGTCACCGGTGGTGCCGCTGGAGGACTGCTTTCTTTCCTCGGTGGTGCCGGATCAACAGGTCGGATCTGATCTGATATTAGTAGTGATACGTCCTAAGTTATGCCCGATCAGAACGCGGTAATCCTTTCTTCTTAATCAGGCCTTTGACTCTTAATTCTCTGGATTTTCTGTATCCTTCTCTCTATCTTTTCGTAGGTCCTTTTTCTCTTTTTCCGGTCCCCCATTCCAGAGATTTTCCTCCGTATTTATAGGCCTTCCTGTCGGTTAGCCGGTTTCGGGATTTCTCTTTGGTCCCGGACAACCGACTGTGTTTTTATTGCTGGCTCTTTTTTTGAATGAAGTTAGCAGGCTGAACGCATCTTTTATTGGACTTTTTACTTAAGTGGGCTTTTGGGAGGGCTTTTTGAGGCTTTTACTTATGGCCTTATCAAGTAGGGTATTCGTTATTTTATTTTGAAGTCAACAGACACAGGAAAAATCTGATTCTTTGGTTTAGGGCTTGATGTGATTGTATTTTTGAGGTTTAATTACAGTCTTGAGACTAAGTGTAGTGTAATTCATATTTTGATCAAAATATTTAATTTTTGTTTTAGTTTTGGTTGAGCTAAGAACTTAGTTGATAAATTTAATGAAACAATTATTCTTTCTAAGTATGTGGTTGTCTTACTTATTACTTTTATGTTTCTTAGACATTAATATTATGATAGTATATGAAAAAAATAAAAATAGTAACACCGGAGTATCACATTACTCGTGTGGTTAGTAGCTGTCCTATGTAAAACTCCTGGAATTGGGAAATGCTTCAATTGTAAAGGGCTTGATCCGATTTGAATCCGGGCCAATCCAGTCCGAGGCAGAATGCACAGGGCAACTTTAATATTCATGCCACAACAGATCAGATGGTATGGATCTAAACTCAAAATTTTGAGTTAACTCGGGTGATATGAATTCGAACCGAAGTGGTTTCTGCTTCTCCAATCTCCACACAATCTTGCACTCTTGGCTGGTTCACTCTCAGATACTTCATGACATTTATGGGTTACTGACAACATTTCAAGTAAGCATTTGGAATTCTCTAGTTTCCTTTTCTGTGATTTGCTTTGAAACCCCATGGAAGCCTTATGGCACACATCAGCAATGACGCTGTAACTATGTTATTCAGTTAAGTTCAAGAGAGTTGCCTGGAACTCTTGAAGCTGCTTATATGCTATTTATTAGGAGTAGCTTGAATTCGTAATGACACAGGTGGTGTGTTATCTGAGGACATCGGCTACCACCTCCCTGTTTTGGACCAGTGGTACTGGTAAATATGTATTGCTGACATGAACGTTTGTTGGGACTCTGTATTGATCGGCAAAGTGAAACACAGCATTGAGATATTGGAATAGCAAATATAGCATGCTTAAATAATTATTAATAATTCATTTAAACTTCTTCACTATACTCCATTTCTATCTATAGAGATGTATTACTGAAATTCTTCCTTCAGCATTGAAAGAAAAAAAGAAAAGCATCACATTATTTTGATGTTACTGAAGTAACTGAACCCTCACAACTTCAATTTCAAAGATGAGAAATGAGTTGCGTATAATACCCCGAGTAGAAAATGCACTAGCTCCATAAGCATAATCTGAAGTGCACTGCAATACACAAGTATTCAAAATACAATATCTTATTCTAATTGAAAGAAAAATGTAAGATTAAGAATAAAGGATTTCAGATGAATATTAGGAGAGATAAACCAGAAAATTGTAGACATTGTTGGTTAAAAATACAATACCGACTAATATTAGGAGAGAATAACAAAAATAAATTAATAAAACTACTCTACGTACTGAATACAAAACCCACTTCTTCTTAATTATGTCATGTTCTAGTCTGCTCTTTAAATTAGCCCACTAACAAAAAGCTTGTCAAATACAATCTGTCACTAGTAAATTGTGAAATGGGAGGCACACCTAACAAATATTTTTAGGCACTAATATCATAAAGTATAAAATTTTCCAGTCTTAACATTTAGAAACAATATACCAAATGCAGGACTAAATTTTATGAAGTTGACACTAAGATACACCTCAAAATTGATATTTCGTTTAACACAATATTTTATCTTCGTTAATGCTGTGTGCATATCCTCTTTTATAAAAATTACGATTCAGAAATAGTCGATTTTCTAATCAATGCTCGAGTTCAATGAACCAAAACTCGTTTAGCAACTTCGCTGAAGCAATTTCACTCCAAAGTCGACCACCAATAAAACTCTGCCACACACTGCAAACTCTCTACATAATTTCGAAAAGGGTAAATTTTGAACCACTTTATATTGTTTTCTAGACATGGAGCATACAGTTCATACAGAAAATTTAAGTGCGTATCTAGGTTTCCAATCATGTTGATTTTTAGGGCAAGTTAAAAGAAGAGAATAGTACTGAATTTTAACAACTCTTTAAAGGAACTCACCATTCAAGTATTTAACTTTGGTTGTACATCAGAGAGACCATTACCAGTTGCCAATCCTTTATCAATGATTCCCACCAAAAATGACTTAAAAAGTTGCTTTCATAATGTTCTAGTTGAAAGTTTGCTAAGATTTTCAGTAAATTGTACAGAAACACTTCTTTTTTAATAAAAACAAAAGATGTGAAACAAAAAAAAATGGAACAGAGATTAACACTCAATATCCACAAACAGTAAGCTATGAAGGACTGTATTTATTGTGAAGTAGCTTTAGAACATGAATAAATGGGTGAGCAAAATGATATCTCTATTGTATAATTACCGGGTCTTTTTAATGACCTGGTCTCACATATTGTTTGGTTTCATCTGCTAGTTTTTCCCACTCGACTGCCATCCTCTGTGAATAACCAACCTACAGTTAAAGAAAAAAATTCATTCAATAATGTATAAAAATACGAGCACGATCAATTCACAGGAAATCCCAAGAGTATCTTTTATGTTTTTATTTTTTATTTTTATGTGATCATTACCTGACTATTTACAAATCCCTTTAACATGGCCATAAAATCACTACGCCTCTCCTTCTCAATCCTCTGCATTTCAGATTTGTTGTTTTCCTGCATAATGCCAAATAAAAAATAAGCCAGAAAACAAGAGAAATGTTTAAATTAGTATACACTATAAAAAAAAAAGTTACCTTGATGCGCTCATATTGTCTAATAGCATTGTTTTTTGCATCTTCAGTGAATCT
The DNA here is from genome assembly GCA_025461125.1 of Carex kokanica. Lineage (NCBI taxonomy): Eukaryota > Viridiplantae > Streptophyta > Magnoliopsida > Poales > Cyperaceae > Carex > Carex kokanica. Next base: position 3,033,122 of record JAJGRX010000152.1, on the reverse strand, counting down.
TATAGTCTCCCTCAGTTCCTCTATCTTAGAAGTTTTCATCCTGTCCTGGCCAAAGACTTTAACTGAGGCAGCCTCAACTTTATCCAACCTTGCATGTAAGGACAATATATCTCCTGAGAGCGTTTGCACGGTATTCAAAGCGTTGGCACGATCCGAAAATGCATTATTGATCGGGATCATCAGCCCCAAATATTCATGCAGCGTATCCTAAAAGAAAAATAAAAGCATCAGATAGAACCTGTCAACTAGATGCCCTTGTAAGAAATTAACAAAAAGATTGTAATGACAATGCACAAAAGACCATCTTCTCATAATCTCAAAAGACGAACCAATTAATTTATAATTTCAAAACTGAAGTGAGGCTATGGTACTATGCATAGCGTGGATTGGTCCGTACTATGGATCAATATATCCATTTTTAAAATCAAATAGTCTTATTTGAACTGTTCAACATGATCTCCATATGAAAGTGTACTTGAAGATCAAATTTTACATTTGTTACAAATTTGTTACTATTTTTTTAGATAGGTAGAAAATCACTTGATCTAAAAATTCTAGACCATTCAAAAGTAGTGATTTTCTACCTATCTAAAAAAAATAGTAAAAAGATCCTAAAAAATGTAAAATTTAGTTCCCAAATATATTTTCATATGGAGATCATGTTGACGGTTCAGATCAACTATTTGAACTTTTAAAACGAAGATATTGATCCATAGGATGGACCAATCCGCGCTTGGTATAGTACCATAGCCTTACTCATCAAAACTAAAACTAGGTCTATGGTTCATTTTTCATTTAATAGTTTCAAATTTTGTTATACCTAATCACATATTAGTACCACAATACAAGTATCGACTAAAAGTTCGGAACCTGCAACTTAATGCGTTTGTAAAGGGAGGGCATTGCTACAATACTCTGATAACAAAAAGGGCTTTCTGTACCGGTTTACGGGTTCAGAGTGTTGTGATATGATGAATACTTAACATATGAAGAAGGGTGTGAGTGGTTGAGATCTCGATTCCAAGGGTTTTTTAGGGTAAAGGGTTAGGCTTTTAGGTTTAAGTAGAGTAGTTGTTATGTAATTAACAGTTTCATATTAATGAAACGGGTTTTATGCCTTTTTTCAAAAAAAAAAAAAAGGGGGGGCTTTCTAACTTGAGTGCAAAGAAGAGTTAACTAACCAGATGTGTGACGGTTTGTGAATTAAGTGCTCGCTGAAGCCGGCTGACCTTCACAACAGTGAGCGCAAACTGTCTGGTCACATCAGCACGCAAGGTCTGAGACTCCCATTTTGACTGCTCAGTTTCAAATTTTGATAGCTTGATAAAGGTCATGCCCATTTCCCCCATCGTTTCCCCCATGTCTTGTTGTGCTTTAACCAGTGCTTCAGCCTGTTAAAGTAAACCAACCAGTGTTAAGTTGACTTGACTCTAAATTCCAATATTTAGAAGAAAAAAAACTAGACCAGAGAGAATAAACTAAAGAAAGAAGACAATAGAATCTCAGACTGTATCTTGACTGTGCACGATATTAAGTTCTTCCATAATCTGATGAGTTTACTGTCTTATATTGTCCACAATCTTGTGTGTTTCAAGTCGCAGGTTGTAATTTTCATACTGGCAACAATGTTCAATCAATCTAACTGGTTTTTATCAGAGACGATGTATACCCAAGGAAGTGTATAAGTACACATCAGCGCAAACATCAGAACATCAAATACTAAAACAGCCAGAAAGTAATTTCATAGATGTGCATTGATTTAAACCTGCTGAGAGATGGTAGTCAGCTGTTGTGCCAAGTCAAGAACCTTGGCCTTTTTCACCAAGAACTCCTTGTCCTCCTCCAGCACCCGGGACCCGGCTACAGATCCACCTCCTCCCCACCCGCTAACCACTGTCTGTTTAATATTACTAAACATGCCAAAAAAGTCCCTCCCGCCTTTTACCGGCACACTCCCCACCAAACCATCTCTCACTACCTGAGGCCGGCTTGGCACCGGCAACCCGTCCTCTGAATCCGCCTCATTGTCTGTTTGGGAATGAGATGAGGCTGACGCTGGGGCTCGCAAGAAGGTGCGCAACTCCTCACTCCGGCCCACGATAGGGTGAGCTGCGAGGCGGCGCAAGTACTTCTCCAATGAAGTCCTCCGTTGCTCCACAAAGTCATGCCTTTGCATCACCTATATTAAGTTTTAATTTTTAATACACTTTTGGAGTACACTTTTTGTGCATAATTTGGAATCAGTTTGATAATTACACCAATTACTATGAATATGTTTCCCATATATTTCAGTAGGACATTGTCATTGCAGTTTCAAATTTCCATTGGGACCAACTTTTTATTATTAAGCCTATGTTTGAAACTACAATCCGTGATTTTATAGCATAAGCTGCATTATGTAATTTTCATTACATAGAAGCTTGACTTATTGAGGACTATAATGTAATCTAATCCATACAACTAATCCTACCAAAATATTTAATTATTGAGATTCAATAAGATATTGCAAAAACCTGGCCCTCCACCACACTCTTGTCAGGCCTAGCGGGTATGAAATATCCCCGATAAGATTCCGCTAACCGATCTGCTAGTGTGACCACATCACGGAACCGCCGCCTCACACGAAATTCTCTCCCATCATTGACAGACTTAGCTGTTATCAGGTAACTGACATAAGTGCTTGAACCAGCCAAAGACGGGTTTGGGTCAATCTCCTTCAGCGGGTCTGTAACGGCGATCCGCGTAAACTCCAGCCCCAAGCGTTCTGACCCGCCGTTCTGGATCTTCTGTGGCTTGAATATTGGGGACGAGGAAGGCGAAGAGAAGATTCCCGTGGAGGGCCCAGGAGACGATGGTGGAGAAGGGGAGAGAGGTGGATTGAGGAGGGGATCTCCGCCGTTAATCTCGGAACGAGTTGCCGAGATTAATCGAGGGGCGAACAAAGATGAAGTGCTGGTTTGTTCATCCTCGTCGTCGTCTAGGTTTAGAGATTCGAGATCTTCTCTAGCTTGTGATGGCGAAAGGCTGAGAGGCGACTCAGCTGCCATCATGACGACTGGTCGGAGTAAAGAGAAGAAACCAAATCAACAGGGTGTTTTTGTCTTTTTGACAACGAGGGTGAGATCGGAGAGAAGACGAGTGCGGTCTGTTGAACCGCAGGTCAGCGTACGAGCACCACATTAATACACTCGACGAACGATCAATCGTCACGTGGCCACTATTATGTGCTCCGCTCGTGGTTTCGATTTGTACACGAGAGGGAACAAAATTAGCGATTTTTTCTTCTTCTTGAAAATCCGGTTTTCTAAATTAATAATAATGATGATGAGATGAATCAAATTGCATTTATCATTTATTCCGTCAATTTTTTTAATATCCAACATTAAAAATAAAATTAATAAAAATGCCCACGATTTTGGAAGAATTATAAAAATACCCAAATCGTCGAGATTCTCGATGGTCCATTTTTTTTTAGACCGTCAGGATTCTCGGCGGTCCAGAAAAACAGTGGACCGCCAAAATTCTTGGCGGTCAGAACATAATATACTATTTTTTTATTTCTTAGGTTCTGAAAGAAACCAACCGAAAATTTGAATTTATGGTTCTTTTTATTTAATTAGAAATTATTATGATTTTTTATTTTTTCTATTAAAATATTAAAAATATTTTTACATTTCTTTAAAAATAGATAAAAATACTACAGAATTTAATTTATTAGAAAGACTGCGATAAATAACCCGGATCAATATTTTTCAGTCGGAATTTTTTGCAGCTGTAAGAAAAATTAAAATATTTATTTGTGTGTTACAGGAAAAAAATAAAAATATTTTGGATTTGAGCTATTGATCCCGGTTCAAAAGTCAATTCTAGATAAATAAAAAAATTATCATGGTCACGACGAATATTTTTTTATTGCTGTCGGAATAAATAAAAGTCCAAGCCCTATGGATATCGGAACTGGAAGTGAAAGAAAAGGTATTATCCATGCGTATTGATATATATGTTCCATAAGATATTAAGAAGATTAATTGTTAATTGATATTTTTTCTTTTCTGAAATTTTGATTCACCAATTCTTAATCTTTATTAAAATATTTTAAGTTCAAGAATAATGTAAAAAATAAATAAGACAATAAGACTTTAAGTCAAATATAAAAATTCAAAAATTCTTAATTTATTATTAAAAATAAGGTAATAAAGATATATCAATAAAGTATTTCTACAAAAATTTCAAGGTACTTCATCTATTTTTGTAGAAACTATTTTATATTTTTAATATTTTAATATTTTCCTAAAATCACTTCTAAGAAAATAGATGGAATAACTTAGTATTTGAATGTATTAGAAGTACCATGTAATTTCTTTATTTATCCAGAAGTGACTTTTGAACCGGAATTAATAACTCAGATTCAAAAAAAATTATTTTTTTTAGTAACACACAAATAAATATTTTAATTTTTCTTACCGCTGCAAAAAATCCCAACTGAAAAATGTTAACCCGGATTATTTGTTACAGTATTTCTAGTAAATTAAATTATATAATATTCCATCTATTTTCAAAGAAATATAAAAATATTTCTAATATTTTAATAGAAAAAATCATAAAAATTTCTAATTAAATAAAAAACCATAAATCCAAAACATTATTCGGATGGTTTTTGACAGAAACCTAAGAAATAAAAAATAATAATATTATGTTCTGACCGCCGAGATATTCTTGGCAGTTTGGGCATTTTTATAATTCTTCAAAAATCGTGAATATTTCTATTACTTTTTATTTAACGTTAGATATTAATAAAAATTTCGGTCATTTATTGCTCTTACGTGCACCTCTTATATATTTATATATTATTTTAATCATGAAGAGTGTTCAAATATTTTTATTTTTCTGTCTTCTTTTACTTTTTCATTTTTTAATAATAAATTTTTAAAAACTTATATGTCAAATAAAATATTAAACGTAATCTATTTTTTATTTTCTCTGCATGTAAATATATAATGTATCACCTTTCGGTTAATTTTATATAAATTAATATGTTGAAAAATTAACATCCAGAATTTATCCATTTTAATATTTTTGTAAGCTTTTGATACCGATCAAAACAAACTCAAAATATAGTCATCTTTTGTATATGCATAGAGAAAAATGATATAGATCATATCTATTGATATATGAGTTTTAAATTTTAAGTTAATAATGTTTAAAAAATGGTAGGCACGATGGATGCACTAAAAATGGAGGTATTTGAACCCTCATCTTTAATTATATACTTGTTGATAAAAAAAATTATATTGTACCTTATTAGAAAGAAATAAAAAAAATTATGTTATTACTTATTCGACCAAATTTTTAACTTCAATTTTTTTATGATCATTTAGAAAAAAAATGATAAAACTTTGTATATTAAGTATAAATATTTGTGACTTTAATCATAAACATAATTGTATGTTAAGTATAAATAATTTCATAGTGTGGTGAATGAGTGCATAATATGAAGTGCAAGCATAATTTATCTCTAAATAATAATGTATTTATTTCTAATATTTTCAATTTTATATGCATTTTTTCTGAATTAATACGTACATAGATATATTTAAACGTATAATAATAGTTTCTCATCTCCTAAATATCTTAATTTTTATTTAAATGTTGAATATCACTAAAATATTAAATGTCAAATGTCAGAATATATTAATTTAGAAAACCGAAATAGATATGAAAAAAATATTTGAAATTAGCTGCGCCAAGTAAATTTTTGATAGTGAATAGTTGCAAAAGAAAAGAAAAATGTATAATGATTTGAGTAAATTTGTTAGTTGCTTTTGCTTCAGGAATCGGATTTATAATTAGAAGTAAACTGTAGGACCGTACCGACCATACGAGGAAGATTTTAAAAGGACTTGGTTTACTTTATATATACGATACGATATGAACGTGGTTTTGCTTACTTGGCATCTCCCCATTGGAACTGGAGGACCCACGGCCTGTCCTTGTATAATTTTTCATTCATCGCTTTGACTTGATTAAGATATATATATATATATTTTTTGTCAAATAACTTGATTAAGATATTATGTGTCATTCTAGATGATAAAATAATGTTGCTGATTTAGCATATAATTGTCGTGCAAATTATTGAAGCACTATGTGTCTACACAGAGGCGGATCTACTTGTCATGAATGTGGTCAATTGATTCTCATTTAATTTCAAAAATTTTGTACTTAGACACGATTTTGATATATAATTTAGAGTAAATGATGTGAATACTATAAAATTAATCTCCATATTTTTATAATTTTTTTATAAGATTGACATCCATACGAAACTTTCGAGATTTGACTTCCATAACTTGAAAGTCTGCCTCCGCCCCTGTGTCTATATCACTGAATTACAAGTCGTTTGGAAAATTAGATTAGTGTTAGAATAGTATTAAGTAAAATAGGAGATAAATAGTAGAGTTTAAATGTCTCGTGTCTTTCATTTCTCATTGTTTCATATGTTTTTTTTTTTTTTTATTTTCAAAGTTTAAACAATCGATCCGAACCAATTAACATGACATCATATTAAAATGTGTATGGAGACAAAAAAAAATATTTTATTAATTTTTTTTACTATTTTTTATATGGATATAAAATCGTTATTTTTTTATGATTCGGAAACAGTTATTTTGTATCTATAAAAATAGTAAAAAAATTTCAAAAAAATATAAAATTTGATCTCTAAGAACATTTTAATCGGTTCGAATAAACTATTTGAACTTTGTAAATGAAAATAAAGCATATGAAGTACAATGAGATATGAAAGATGAATGAAAATAGTATTATTGTTGCACAGTTCAGATGAATGAAATATTGTTTAGTAAATATATTTTTGAATAGTAGATCGACTAAAAGCATACAAATAAGAAGAATAATAACGACTAATAAATTAATAATAGTTCTAAATAAGAATATTGGAGTGAGACTACAATACTGTGCATAGCACATACTAGTCAGCAATATGGATCAATAACTTCATTTTTTAAGTTTAAACAGTAGATCTGAAAATTATAGACAATTCAGAAGTAATGATTTTCTACAAATCTAAACAAATAATAAAATATTTCTAAAAAATATTAAATTTAGTTTGTTTGTACATATCTTAAAACTGTTCGTGTGAAATTCAATACAGATCAAACAGTTCTTATCCAGACCGAATTTTATCGGATGCCCGTCAAACCGGGATCCGTATCCTCTGCATTAACTCAAAAGGGAATATTTTGAGTTAATAAATTTCAACCATCTGATTTTAAACGGAGCCAATCCGGCTCGTGTCTATAACATAGGGGGCCCTTTAATATTAGTGCAGATTAGTTCGCACGAATCTTGAAACAGATTGGACAGTTGAGATTCATTAACTCAATGCAGAGGATATGAATTCCGTCAAACCGTCCCATGTAAGATTTCTGAAAAAGTAAAAAACTGCCATGTAAGATTTCTTAAGCCTGTAAAAGTAAAAAAGTGCTGTCATAAGCCGAGAATATCTGATTTCTGAAAACCTGCCATTCTACGCTGAGATACAGCAACAAAAGCCCATGTAAGATTTCCCGGACTGGAAATCCGTTTGAGATAACTAACAGAAGGCCATGGCCCATTAAGACCCTCTGTTTAGATTGTTACGACTAATAGAAGGCCATGGCCCATTAAGACCCTCTGTTTAGATTGTTACGACTAATTAATACCACAACATTAATTGTTGGCAAATGTTTATGAAAGTTTTCATCTTTCTGCAATTTCATCGGAAACAATGATTTAATGCTTCCAATAATTTTGTTTCTATATTTCTCTGTCAATTTTCATCCGTTTTTATTCCAATAACGGGGTGTATAAATTTGGGGCAGTGTCTTAATCACGTGTACAAAAGAACTGCCAAATCACTGCACAATTATCCATAAAAATGGAATGCTAAATTAATTAGGTTTGCACACCTAAGCTCCTCTTTAACTTTCTTAGTAGTTATTACAATATAATTAATATGAGAGTTGAAGTATTTGAGGTTTCAAAGACGACTCTGCTTTTGCAATCCTTATTCTTCCTACCATCTCTTCCTAACCCCACCAAATAGCTTTTTGTTTGTTTACCTTTTCGTTTTCTGACATGAGATCTAAATTTTGGTACGTGTTCAGATTCGAAATTTGATTAGAAATATATACCTGGTGCTGGTAGATAACTAAATTGGAAGACTTAACATTCTTTCTTTACTAAAAAAAAAGGAAAATTATGATGGTGGAGAATTGTCAAAACATATTTATGTATTTTTTATAATGGGAATTACATCGACTCATTTATATGAAAATTACATGCTCATTAACCCGAAATTTTTATTAATATCCAAAAAAAAAATTTCAAAATCTACACCCCATGCTGAGGAATTTCGAAATCTGTCCAAACCACAAATTTTTTCTGCGGTAATTCAGTCTAAAACCGCAAAAAAAAAAAATTGCGGTTTTGGAATTCCAAAACCGCAAAAATGTTTTGCGGTTCTAAGTTTTTTTAATTAAACAACAATGTTTATAATTTATTTATTCTTTGTATTGAAATATTAGTAATATTTTATATATTTCTTTGAAAGTAGATGAAATACTATATAATTGATTTATTAGAAAGACTGTAACAAATAATCTGGATCGACATTTTTCAAGCCGGATTTTTTGCGGATGTAAGAAAAATTAAAATATTTCTTTGTGTGTTATTGGAAAAAAATAAAAATGTTATGAATCTAAGTTATTGATCCCGTTTCAAAAGTCACTTCTAAGTAAATACAAAAAATATTTAAATTCTTCTATTTTTGAGAAAAAACAAAAAATGTGTCTGAAACATTTCTGACAAAAATTTTGTTTGAATTAAAATATTTTCTAAAGTTTTTCAAAATGTGTCAAAAATGTGTCAGAAATATGAACAAAAATGCATTGAATGCATCAATTGGGACCCAATGAATTGTGATTAGATAATGCGATCAAAGGTACATTACTTCCGTTCATGATCTTAGACCATATTTCTTTTTTTTTTGAGAAAAAAAATAAGGGTCATGCCTCATTTGATTGAAGATCTTAGACCATATTTCTAAAAGAATGAATCAGAATGACCCCAACCCATGACCATGATTTCAAAAAAAAAAAGAAAAAAAAAGAATGATGCACAAAATCATTTACAGGTGAAAGTAGGTTAAAGGATATTATTCAGACACGTTAATTAACGAGAATACTTCTGTCATGCTAATTAACTCTGTTTTTCTTTTCTCTTTCTTAATTGTTGCTTCAATTATAAGTATCGTATGTAAATCATGGTTAGAAATTTGGGTGCAAATTTTAACAGCGCATCTTTTACTCCGTGCAGCCCAGCGTAATACAGTCCTATAAAGTGGGAAAAATGATGCGTCAGAGCCGGTTCTGTTACAGAACGGCACGGCACGCGCGTCGGTTATGTAGTGTGACTCGCGTGCTCCGTAATGTAACTAACTGTTGACAATAAAAACACAACATGGCACACAAATCGTCTTAATTACTGCACAGCACGCGAAACAACACATTTATTTACAACATGTTTTTTTTTTTTTCTCTAACATCAATTCTTCATTTCAATATTTTAAAGAATCGTCCCACATTTTTTTGAAACTTTTTTGAATTTTTTCAATAAACAAATTTAAATTATGAAAAAGAAATAATCAAACGTGACCGGTCACAACGCGTTTAGGCACAACACGTTTAATTACAACACAACATGACTCATGTGCCGTGACCATTCGCGTGCCATAACCACCCATTAACATTTTGATCACGGAATGGTACGTGAAAAATTAACCTAATCACATCACGACACATTACGGAATCAAAGTCATAGCGTGTTAGTCAAAACACAACACATAAAAAAAAAATTTCCACTCTACAGTCTGAAAATCTTTTTTCTTGATCCTCAGCGCTGTGTGAGCCTAAAAAGGAAAATGACGGTTATTTCTTTGTTTCCTTTCTTAAAAAGAAAAAAAATGTTATGACGGAAGTGAAAAATATTTTGGTAATAAATTGATTTATTATAGCTCTATTATTCGAAGGTTGCCATATCGGATTGAATCAATAAATATTTGACTTGTTGAACTTCCAATCCAATTAAGTAGTTGATCTATTTGGTTCAAAAAAATTGACAACTATATATATGATGTTGATACTCCTTTGGAGCATTATTTCAATATCATGGATTTTATTAGAGATGTAAACGGTCATGTAGTTAATTACAATCATTATAGTCAGGTTTTGCAAATGCTATAAAATTCAAGTGAAAACCACACCATTTGAATTTTATTTTAGACGGTCGTGTAGATTATATTAATTTAAAAAAATATTGTAAAAATATAAATAACAATAATTATAATTATAATTAATAGTTATATAACTAAGAATGTAACATACAACAAAATATTAATTATATAGAGAAGGTACTAATAAAAAAATAAAAATAAAAACTATCCAACTATTTAAAATTAAATTATTATTATTATAGTTATATAAAAAAATGTTTATAAGAAAAATAATATAAAACGATCGATTTAGTTAATGATTAGGTTATATATATATATTTACATTCTTACATTTAATAAATTGGAGGTTGCATATTCGAAATCTGAATAGAGAAATCTTTATAGATATTAAATAGTTGAGAGACTTGACTTTCAAGTCTCCAACCTTTACTTAAAAAAAAAAAATTTAATAAATTGAATGATTTTACTACATTTCTGAGAAAATTGAATGATTTTACTACATTGCTTATATATAATGTGAACCATGTAAAAAAATAAAATAAAATAACGATGCTATTGATAGGCGAGTGTAACCAAAAGTAGCAGAAACCAGAGAAAAACAGAGGTCAAATTAGCATTCATTCTTCAATGCCAAGCTGCATGCATGTAAAGGTAAAAGGTGATTGGCAGTTAATTAACTAGCTAAAAAGCAAACCTCACATTAATTTCTTCTCTTACAAGTTACAAGATACAAGATACAAGATAGAGGCAAATTAAAATTAAATTAATGATGAATGGGAACGAAGGAAAGGCTAAATATATACCTTTAGACTTTAATTTGCAACCTTTTTCATTTGATATTTCGATTGCGTGGTCAAGTAACACCTCTACCTCTACTAGAACAGAGTGTGCACCCAAATCCAACAACCCCAACAGAAACAGAGACCTTCTAGCTATAGTTCTAATTGGTTCGTTTTCCTTTTCAAAACCACTCACACTTCAGGGTTGAATTTAGTGTCTAGAAGGTAATTCAGAAATTATATATATATGCATGCCTTTTTAACAGGTTATATATGTATGGTCGTCTCCACTGGTAAACCTATAATTTATCTAACGGTTTGGATGAGTTGACCATGTCGTGCTACTCATTATTTTTTAATGCTAATATTCAATCTACACCGTTCGATCCAAATTAGAGAGTCCAGATATTTTCTATAAAAATTAATGTATGAAAATATTTGATATTCAGTAAATTACATTAAACTTTTTTCCCACTGAATAGGGTAAAGATTTGTAGTACCTCTTTCTTTTTAATTCTACAATTTATACATAGTTCTTACTAATTAAACACAAATTTAATTAGTTGACACTTGCTGCCAAATCACAAGAGCCACTCACAAGCAAAAGTATTTCCTTAATTTTAACTCTACAATTTAAACAATCATAGAACTAAAGTTAAGATAAAAAACCAAACTTCATAAATATGATCTACATAGCATATTGTACTGATAAAAATGATGATGACATATATATAGTGAATGTCTTAATATTCATTGAATATTTTGAAGCTTTTTGACAGTATGAATTTAACGATCTTTTATGCATTTAACTAACGATATTAAAATTACATGACATTAGATATATATAGCATTCGTAGTATTTTTTAATTTCTTGAATGAAATGGTATATTGGATGACATTAGATATTACAAATGCTATATTGGGTTTGATTTAGTTATCCGACTCATAACCGAACCCGACCCGATATCTGTATAAATACCCAATAAAATGAATATACCATTTCTTATGTGAGATGTTTAAGAAATTATAATTATATTTAAACGTAAAGTGTTTCTCAAATACTTGTGAGTTGCGACATATACCCGCTTCGGATTTGAACCGGACCCGATAATCCATAAACAAGTTATGGGTATATACTACCCGGAACCGAAAGACTAGACCCAAAATATCTACAAATAGATAGGTATCCGGATCTGGACCCGATCCGATTTGAAACAAATAAGTATATGGATCGAAATTAAGACCCGAACACTTTTAGGATACGGATCCAAATATAATAGTATCCGAACCCTACCCGATCCGATAGCACCTCTAGTAATTAGATTCATTCAATTCGGACTATTGATATATTCAAAATGAAATCAAAACGTTATAGAACTTTTATAATAACGTTATAGAACTTTTATGAAAAAAACAAGATCGAAATCGATGTTTGAATTTTAAAATTTGAAATCTAAATTTTGTTAGTTTCCTCATATATATGTTCTCATGTCAAAGAGCTGGCAAGTGCTTAAATCTAGCTAATTGGGTTTCTTAGTAGCTAGCTAGCTTGACAGGAAACAAATTTCCAGCTACATCCCAACAAAAAAAGTGTTAATGCTAATCAATTATACTTAATTGTTGACAAATTCCATGCAGTAGTTATGTAAACAAAAGGTTTGGTTAATTAAAAGTCCATTTGTCAAATAAAATCATTAATGATTAATTAGTTGATGAAGACTTGTCAAAGAAAATCAAATGAGATCTGAGACGCGCCTATACTACTAAAGGAGTCAAGTGGGTGCACCAACTTATAACTATGAGGTTGAACAATGAAGGACTCAGGAGGTCTATCAAGCCACACCTCTTTTGAAACCAATTTTTGAAATCTTTATTCTTTAAATACAAATTATCAAAACAACCTAATCTACCCACAAATAAACAATCATGCATCTTCATATCCCACCTGCATGGAATCTAATCTATATAAATACCTGCCCCTTCCTTTCATTTGTACTACAACTTAGTTTGGCACACCTCTCTCTCTCTCTCTAGCTATCTAGATTTCCATACATAAAATAGTTGTAAACTAAACACCTCAAACATGGCAACTTGGCTCATTTCTCTCTTGTTAGGGTTATTTTTTCTCTTCTCATCATACACACATGCAGAAGTGCATTACCACGACTTTGTTGTACGTATTATTTTTGTTGCTTATTTACATCATTTCTAGTTATTGGGTTCTTGTATACAAATGAATTTACATGCACTTGAATGCAATATTTTCCATGATCAGATTCAAGAAACACCAGTGAAGAGGCTGTGCAATACACACAACATTATTACAGTGAACGGGCAGTTCCCAGGACCTACCATCGAGGTCCAAGAGGGCGACACTCTTGTTATTAATGTGGTTAACAATGCTGAGTATAATGTTACAATTCATTGGTGAGTAATCTAACATATTAATAGTATGTGTATTTGTATTTAATTTCACCATTCAAATTTCTTTTAATTTTTTATATATGTGCAATTAAGGCATGGGATAAGGCAGAAGAGGACAGCATGGGCAGATGGACCCGAGTTTGTGACGCAGTGCCCGGTCAAGCCGGGAGAAAGTTACAAGTACAGGTTTACGATCGAGGGACAGGAAGGCACTCTGTGGTGGCATGCTCACAGCTCCTGGCTCAGAGCAACTGTCTACGGTGCACTAATCATATACCCTCGAGGCAACAGTTCATACCCCTTTGAGAAGCCTATCAGAGAAGTTCCTATCCTATTAGGTCTCTTTCTATCATCTCCATCTCAAGTGTCAATATTAGTTTGTCAGTTGGAATGACACTGAACTAGCAACTAATTGTTCAATTTAAATATTTATACAGGAGAATGGTGGAATGCGAATCCAATTGATGTGATTAATGAGGCCCAACGCACCGGCGCTGCCCCAAATGTCTCCGACGCCTTGACCATCAATGGTCAACCCGGCGATCTCTTCAACTGTTCCAGAGATGGTAAATCGCACTTCCATTAGTCCACTTCATTTCATTTCATTTACCAAATTAATATATATTATTGTGCATATATACTGAATCCATAAATAACCTATAAATAAATATTATATGCAGACACAATAACCGTCCCCGTAAAGGCCGGCGAGACCACCTTGTTCCGGTTCATAAACTCAGCTCTGAACACTGAGATGTTTGTTACTATTGCCGACCACAAAATGACGGTTGTTGGGGCCGATGCTCTCTACACGAAACCCTTTACCACATCTGTCATCATGATTGCACCCGGCCAGACAACTGATGTACTGGTCAAAATGGACCAAGCGATCGCTTCCTACTATATTGCCGCTCTTGCTTATGCCAGTGCGCAAGGCGTTGCCTTCGATAATACCACCACCACTGCCATTTTGGAATATGACTGCGGTTGCACCACCAAACCCGGTCCTGGTGGAATCTCGCCAATTTTCCCCTATCTCCCAGCCTTTAATGACACTGCCACTGCCACCGCCTTTACAACCAGTCTTAGAAGCCCGGCAAAGGTTAAGATCCCAGAGCCGGTTGATGAAAATCTTTTCTTCACATTTGGTCTTGGGTTAATCAACTGTCCGAAGAGCCAAAAGTGCGGCGGACCAAACAATACCCGTTTCACTGCAAGCATGAACAACTTCTCCTTCGTGCTTCCATCACAAGTTTCCATTCTACAAGCGCACCGGTACGGCCTTGAAGGAGTTTTCACCACTGATTTCCCATCCAAGCCTCCGGTACAATTTGATTACACGGCTCAAAACATCAGCCAGGAGTTATATCAACCCGTCAAGGGCACCAAGGTCTACCCGCTGAAATTTGGATCGGTCGTGCAGCTCGTGCTTCAAGGAACTAACATCGTCGCCGGTGAGAACCACCCAATTCACATCCATGGCTACGATTTCTACATACTAGCAGAAGGTTTTGGTAATTTTGATCCAAAGAAGGACACGTCGAAATTTAACCTAGTTGATCCGCCACAAAGGAACACCGTTGGTGTGCCGGTTAATGGCTGGGCGGTAATACGGTTCGTGGCGGATAACCCGGGGGTTTGGTTGATGCATTGCCATTTGGATGTGCATATTACCTGGGGACTTGCCATGGCTTTCTTGGTGGAGGATGGAGTCGGGGAACTCGAGTCGC
This sequence comes from Carex kokanica, assembly GCA_025461125.1. Taxonomy (NCBI): domain Eukaryota; kingdom Viridiplantae; phylum Streptophyta; class Magnoliopsida; order Poales; family Cyperaceae; genus Carex; species Carex kokanica. Next base: position 3,017,898 of record JAJGRX010000152.1, on the reverse strand, counting down.
TCGAGCCAGCGCCGGTTGATTATCCTCTTTGTTAAAACTGGTGATGTGATAATTTTATTTTGTGATTTTTATACTTTCGTTATTATTCGTTTTCGTTTTGGATATATTTAGAATGCACCATTGTACTTTTTGATTCTTACATGCCTTGTACCATTGTACTTTTTGATTCTTACATGCCTTGTACCATTGTACTTTTTGTGAGTAATTAAAACATCTTGCTGTTGTTGAGTAATTATTGTACGTTGTGACTCTGTTTCTTGCTTCATGAAAAAATAAGTGACGAAATTATAAAATAGTGTATTTTTCCAAAGTTAAGATAGAAGTAGTTCTGACTTAATAACATTTTTTATGTTAGATTAACGAATTAGCTCAACCAAATTATTCAGTCATAGCTACTTTCATATCGAATCAAAATTCGTTAATCTAACATCAAAATTTATTTATCGGATCGGGTGGCCAGCGCCTACTTATCGGATATTTGTTTCCCCCTCTCGAATTGATGTTGCCTCGTGAACAGCAGAGAGGCACGTCTCTATGCAATTTTAAGCGAGAAAAATGTGGCCTGTAAAAGTTGCTTGAGAATCGAGATGAAAAGACTGGAAATTTATGGATGTGTGGCTGAGAAATTTAACCTCAAATTTGAGCCTCTCTTTCGGTCTCCGTCTTTATCTCTTCACGTAGCCGTAGGCTTCAAATTTCTTGGTTTTGGACCAACCAACTCTCTTTGTTTGGGGAGTACTGAGTGCTGACGATGCAACCTTATCATTAGCAGTTAGTTAGCTATTCAGGTCAACTATCAATCACTTCTCATTCTCTCTTCAATATCAACCTTATTATAACTAAAAGTTCAGAGCTAATTTTTTTTCGAAAGTTCAAGATTAATTTAATACAAATGAAATTTAGAAACCAATTAGAAATGTTTTAAGGATAAAACAATCTGATTTTTTTCTATTTAGAACAAACACGTCGCATAAAATTAAATGTTACATCTTGGAACAAACATTCATATTTTTCAATTATGTTATTGCTAAATTTTATTTCTATATCAATATATTTTCATTATGTGTTCCCTTAAAAAAAAGAGTATCATGTTTTTTTCCTTCTAAAATTATTCATAATATCATAATTATTTTTTAAAAGTACACGTGAAATTCATTCACCTTCAAAAACATAGTAGCGTAATCAGCATCTAAAAGCCCAGGAAGAAACTATCTAAAAAAGAAACCGCGAGCAGGAAGAAAGCTCCAGCTCATAGTCAGTAATGTTAAACCAATAGCTGCAGCTTAATGTAAAAAATGCTTCACTCACAAATGAGTTTTAATAAAAGAATTGGATAAATTATTGAGCTTTAAAATTTAAATGAATTAATTTGATATTATGAATTTTATAAAGAAAAATACGTGATTTCAAAATTTTGAAAAGTACACGTGAAATTCACCTTCATAAAAGCTGAGGCAACCTTGACCCCAGGAAGAAACTATCTAAAAAAGAAACCGCGAGCAGGAAGAAACTATCTAAAAGATCTGTAGAAACGTGACGCCCAGAACTGGATTCTCCGCTTGTCAGCTCCCGCTCAGTAGTCAGTACCGCCGGCTTACAAGCGGTGGCAACAGCAACCAACCATTTTCAAATCAACAAATTTTGACATAACGCAGCCCCACTCAGACCTGAGCTGCGCACGCTTGGTCAAGTAATGTTAAACCAATAGGCAATAGCTGCTGCTTAATGTAAAAAATGCTTCACTCACAAACCATTTCCGATCTCAAGTACTTGCCTTCTCCCGTCCGACCAAAACCCACCGTCTCCACTTCCACCTCCCTCCAACATCCTCTCCGCCGCACAAGATCACTACGAACCGCCGCGCTCCGCCGCGACCCGACCGGAGATGCGGACGCGTGTGAGTCCTCCCCGTCCGTCTTCCGCCGACAGTTTCTCCTTGTCCCTTCCCTGGCTTTCGCCGCCAGCTGTCTTTTATCCACCGCCAGGGCAGAGGAGACAACTTCACCGGACCCCGCCCCCGCGCCATCCACTCCCGCATCCGATGTAGACATTTCAAAAGAGAAGAAGAAAGAAAAAGAAGCGGAGCCGGAGGTGCTTTCTAGGGTTTACGACGCGACTGTGATAGGGGAGCCACAAGCGGTGGGGAAGGACAGGAGTAGAGTGTGGGAGAAACTGATGGCGGCTCGAGTGGTGTACTTGGGGGAGGCTGAGATGGTACCAGATCGAGATGATCGTGTTCTTGAATTGGAGATTGTAAAGAATTTGAGGAGCCGGTGTGTTGAGCTGGAGCGGCCAGTGTCGCTTGCTCTCGAGGCATTTCCGAGGGATTTGCAAGAGCCATTAAATCAGTTTATGGATGGGAGGTTAGTTCTTTCAATTTGAGAGATTATTAGTCAATTGTTCAGCGGTAGAAGCAAATGTTTGTAAACAGGCATCATTTTTCCTCAAGAGCTGTTAGAAACATATGTTATATATAGCTGTTAGCTTTACTTAAAGTTGGTAATATGCCTGATATGTGTGAAGTTAAAAAAGAACTCTTTTTTTTTTTGGATCAAACAAAGGAATAAAGCACACCCCTCCTTTGGCATAACCATCCCCAACAGAGGAGTATACCTCCCATTTTATTAAACATCACCTAATACATCCACACAACACATTATTTATATGAGGAATAATACTAAAGATTTAAAAATAATGCCACTTGAAAGTGCATTTTTTGCTAATAGATCAGCACAACCATTCCATTTTCTCTCGGTTTGCATGATCTTCACCTCCCAGTCTTTAGCCAGCAGCGCCCGGATTTGCTCCAAGGTGCTGTTCTCAGTTAAGAAAAGAACTCCTTTAAGTGCAAGTATATGAACTATGGTGTCCATTATTTGTGTGTAATATGGATTTTCCCAGTGCAAATTAGAGAGGTAGGCTCATAGTCCTGGGCCTACTGGCTAATGAATTTGAAGGAATCATTTTGGTCCAAACTAGTGAGATAATGAGATGCTTGGCAACATTGTTTATGGCATGTCAATATTTTTGACAGAATTGATGGGAAGGGATTGAAATTGTACACGTCTCACTGGCCTGAACAACGCTGGCAGGAGTATGAACCTCTTTTGAATTATTGCCGGGAAAACAAAATCAAGCTTGTTGCTTGTGGCACTCCTCTTCAGGTAATTTGTCAGCTTCACTTTATACCAATCCAGACCACAGAATAGGCTTTGTTGATTTAACATCTGAGAGGTTGAGTCTCCATGCTGAATAAGTTTAATATCACTAAAAAAAGTGGGTACCACCTGTCAGAGAGGTATTGTAGATGAACAGTATCTCTGGATCAAAGATTAATATATAAGATAAGATTTATGGAGCAAAAGAATTCAAGGAACAGTCCCAACAGTCCTTGTGCAAAATTTGCAGAATTCCCCTCAATTATTGAAAATATCAATCTGGTACCTTATATCTTCAGGAACTTCAATACCTTCTGAACAGGTCACTGCATTGCAAAAATTAAGGAACTCTTTTGCAACTTCACATAATGCAGAATCCTTGTAATAATTATCATTTGAAAAATCCATCTAAAAATTAATACAGTACAAAGTTTTTATGACATGCTTAACAAGTCCAGATTGAATATACGTTGAGCTGAAGTTTTCAATACAGAAACTCTTTTTTCTCGTTAGTAGGTCTTGAGAACAGTCCAGGCTGAAGGCATTCATGGCCTCTCCAAGGCCGACCGCAAAATCTACACTCCTCCTGCCGGGTCAGGGTTTATCTCAGGCTTCACATCCATATCAGGCCGATCTTTAATTGACCGAATCACTTCACCAAATCGTGAAATCCCCTTCGGCCCAACTGCATACTTGTCTGCACAGGCACGGGTTGTAGATGACTATACCATTTCACAGACAGTTCTACAAGCCATCATGGATGGGGACCCCACTGGCATGCTGATAGTTATCACCGGTGCAAGCCATGTCATATATGGGTCTCGTGGGATTGGTGTGCCAGCACGGATCTCAAAGAAAATACAGAAGAAGAGCCAAGTGGTGGTTTTACTCGATCCAGAGAGGCAGGATATAAGGAGGGAGGGGGAGATTCCTCTCGCTGATTTTCTGTGGTACTCTGCTGCTAAGCCCTGTAACAGAAATTGCTTTGATCGGGCTGAAATTGCACGGGTTATGAATGCAGCTGGAAGGAGAAGAGAGGGCCTGCCACAGGTTTCATTCATATTATAGCCTTAATCATTGATTATAGTTTTATTTTGCTTTAGAGAGAAATAATATAGCTATTCTTATATTATTATTTTTTATTTTTATTTTGTATGGACTTGTTCAGGATATACAAAAAGGATTGGATCTTGGTGTGGTCTCACCTGAAATATTGCAAAACTTTTTCGACCTTGAAAAATATCCTGTTGTTTCTGAACTCACACACCGATTTCAGGTAATATTTCTTTCATTATGTTTTTACATGATGATGTACATATATTTTCCTTTTTATCTAATAAGGAGGTTCAAATACCTTAATTTCATGCCTACATCATATCCACTTTAAAAATCCTTCATGACAAAAATTTTGGAACTCAATGAAAAAATAGAACTGTTAGATGTGATTTATGTTACTTCCTCTACATGTGCTTAAATTGTTGCATTTCAACTTTATTTTATTGGGATTAAGAGTATGGAGAGTCAACGTCTACAATTACCTGCATCAGTGATTTTTTACAAACTCTTGATGCTTATCAAAACTGAATCAAAATGTCAGAGTTTTTGGGTTCATGTAGAAAAACTGATGCAGATCACTTCTATAGTTTATTTTGATATCAGACTTTTAGATTTTAGTTAAATTTGTAAAAATAGAGGCATAATGAAGACACCAAATATGGAGACAGTTATCCCACCTATTTATTATTTATACAAAAAAATAACTAAACCTTTCTTTTATTATTTAGGGTTTTCGCGAGAGATTATTAGCAGATCCCAAGTTTCTCAACAGATTAGCCATAGAAGAGGCCATATGCATAACAACAACTCTACTGGCACAATACGAGAGGCGCAAAGGCCGTTTCTGGGAGGAGATAGACTACGTCTTAACTGACACAATTAGAGGCATAGTTGTCGATTTCTTCACTGTGTGGCTCCCGGCCCCAACCATCTCCTTCCTCTCCCATGCAAATGACTCCTCCGCTAGTGAAAACCTTGATTTGCTCAAAGGCTTAATTGGTTCCTTCCCTGACAATGCATTTCAGAAAAATGCTGTTGGTACTGATTGGAATCTAACTCAGAGGGTTGCGGCAGTGCTCGTTGGAGGCATGAAACTAGCCAGTGTTGGTGTAATTTCAAGTATAGGTGCTGGGGTGGCTTCTGATGTTTTGTATGGGTTGAGAAGGTTTTTGAACCCTTCACTTGCTTTAAAAGATGTGCGCAGAAGAACACCTATCTTTAAGTCTGCGGCTGTTTATGGAAGCTTTCTTGGTACTTCGGCCAATCTACGGTACCAGGTAATTGTTTGTTAGGATATTGATAGTTGATGACATCTGGTGCCATTAAATATGATGTATTGATGTTGCAACTTTTTTGGTTTTTGTTAAATCTTTTTCTCTGGTTTTTCTGTTTCTAATAGTGCACTTGAATGCAGGTGATTGCTGGATTAGTGGAGCATCGATTTTCTGAATACCTGATATCTTATTACAACCAACCATTCCTTGCAAATGTTTTGTCCTTTGTTGTACGTACAATCAACTCATACTGGGGAACTCAGGTTAGGCTCACTTCTCCATTTCTATTCCTGCTTTTATAGAACTAACACTTTTAGCCCACTCAGAGCATGCAAAGTTTTTTTGTGGTCCTTTTTTCTTTTTTGAATCACAGTTTAAATGTGTGCTTTTGATTGTCAATGAAGCAATGGGTTGATCTGGCAAGGTATACTGGAATACAGAGGAGTAGGGACGAACCAAGTTCAGTTCAGGTTTCCGCTTCACCAGATATGCCATTGCTAGAGTGCACCACAACAGAAGTGCAAATGAACTCTGTTCAGGCTTCATCTGAGATGCCAGTGATCGACTGTTCCATTACAGAAGTACAAAGTGCAGAAGACAGTAATAATCAATCAGATGGCAGTCATAACTTGTAGAAACAACACCGCAGGAGAGAAGTATAAATTTTGATGAGGAATATTTCTTCAAGGATGGAAGGTCAGAACAATTGTTCACAAAATATACCAGTAAAGAAGAAAAACAATAGTTTACAAACTCTGGATGGAGTAAAGAAGAATTTTGGGGCTGCATATAAATATTGAGGTTTTGAGGCCGTTTGTATATATATTCTTGGCAACTGACCTTTGCTGTATGGCTGAAGTTTTGATGGAGAGAGCATTTATTTTTGCAAGCCTTGTACCTATCATTTTTGGTTTATAAATAATTCTGGTGAAATTTTTGGATAAAGATTTATCAGGTACATGTGTGTTATTGTCTTTTAAGTTATGTTGATTGTATAATATAGTTTATATGAAGTATTTTGTACATCCAAAACATGTTTTGTATTTCCAACTGTAAAAATATAGGGAAAATTTCTGGTGTGCCCATCCAAACTTTCAAAATAGCCAATTTCCCTATAAATACATCATAATATCCAATATCTAGGGGTTAAAAAGGTATGGATAATATTCAATCCGTATTAGAAAAATTAGATGTGGATATCTGATATCCGAATATCTGCGTAGATATGGATACTGATATAGTTTTACATTCCAATTATCTGTATTCGAATAGTAGATATATATCATATATTTTAATATATATTATGAAAAAATATTGTTATTCACCATTATAATTAGATAAATATTATGAACTTTAGTATTTTTTAATATTATTTTAATAAATATTCAATTCGTATTTGCATCCATATCTAACTATTATCCGATCCGTATTCGTATCCGAAAAATTAAAAAGAAAAATGGATATGATTTTACCACTATATGCTCCGTATCCGCTCCGTTTTCACCCCTACCAATATCTCATATAAACTTAACTTTTTTTCTTCTATCTCCTTTCATTTATTTTATCTCTTATTTAATTATTTTAAAAATTGTATTGACTAATATACTCTTTTCTTTTATCCCCTCTTACCTGACCACTGCAAAAAAATATTTAAAGAGTACGTTTGGATGAGAGCTAGAATAACTAGAATAGTGAAATTTGAGATTAATAGATGAGAATAGAGAAAAAATAGTGATATTCAGATTAGTGTGAAAATGGTGCTATTAGGATTAGTAAAAATGTTATTTGGATTGTACATTTTGAATACTGAATAGCTCTAATCGAGAAATAATAATGTTAAAAGTGTGCTAATTAAGAAGAAAGATAGGCAAGTGGGGTTTCAAACGAATTGTCACGACGTGGAGATGATAAAAGTGGTGTCAATTTTGTTATTTGAGGACCATGTTGGTGGAAATCCGAGAATGAAATATTTTTCTCTTTTCACACTTCCGAATAGTAGTTATTCTAATTTACATGGAATAGAGAATAGCAACTATTATAGCTATTCCAAATAACAAAAATATTGTTTAGATGCACATTGCTATTTCGAATAGCTTATATTCTCGAATAGCCTCTATTATTAACACATCCAAACATACCAAAAGAATAGTTAACGGGCAATTCATATTTAGCTTTTCAAAATGGAGAATATTTTGCACATCCCTGCATAATGAGAAATATTGTTCATATACCCACAAAAAAATAAGAAGGAAAAATAAATTCTTTAATTGTTCCATAATTAATGCCGTATGGGTGGCCGGGGCTTGGGTTTTATGGCAGGAAAGGAACTAGAGGGTCTTCTCCAGTGAGAGCAGAACAGTGAGAGCGTGAACCAGAGGAGGGCAAAAGGAGATGCGAATTTCATCTCTGTTATGGTGCTGTACAATTACAAAAGGCTATGCATAATTGAGCATAGAGGTTTATGCTCTCTCTCTTTTGCTGGGTACACAAGATTTTGAATTTTTTCTGGAGTACACATGGAATGGATGGTATCTAACTTCGTTTTATAATATACCAAATTACAAACACCAGGTCGGAAAAATGTTTCGCTATTTTCACATTTCTTTTTTCTGTTTTTTCATGTTTCATTTGGTGTTGAGCTACCCAGTTATGGATTTACTATTTACTTGAGGTGTCAAAGTAATTAACATGGAAGAGCCTCCGAAATTTTTATTAATATCCAAAAAAATTATAAAATTTCAAAATCTGCACCTATTTCTGTTTTTTTTTTTCCAAATCTATCCGAAATCTTTAAATATAGCACAGAAAAAAAAAATACCAAAACGGCACCGTTTCGTGAGAATTTCAGATTTAGCAAGGCCGCAGATTGGCTGAGCGGCCCCATTATTTTTTATTTATTTTTTTAGAGACAATATGAATGAAATTGAACCGAATTTTTTATTTATATCCAAAAAATAATGCAAATTTAAAAAAATATCCATGTTATCTTGAAAATTCGAAAACTACCCAAAACGGAAATTTTTTGTCCGGATTTGGCCTCTAAATCCGGAAAAAAAATTTCCGGATATTGAAGTCCAAAACCGGAAAATTTTTTTCCGGATTTAACATTTTTTTTTTTTTTTTTTTTTTTTAGAGTTTCCGGAAATTTTTTTTTCCGGATTTAACATTTTTTTTTTTTTTTTTTTTTAGAGATTCCGGATAAAAAAATTTAACTTAACAAATTATTATTATTATTATTTTTTTTTAGAGATTCCGGAAATTTTTTTCCGAACTAAATAAATTTTTTTTTTTAAGAGAAAAATAGCTAAAATACTGAAATCTAACGCTAAAAAATCGAATTGTTTTTTTAAATATTTGTTTCATTAATTTAAAAAATTTCAAAATGGTGTAGAATAATTTAGAAATTATCAAAATAGCTAAAATACTGAAATCTAACACTAAAAAATCGAATTGTTTTTTTAAATATTTGCTAGATTACATTTTTTTATATATAATTAGCATATTTATACTAAAACAAGCCAAATTACTTGATTTATGCTGAATTACACTAAATTACAATAATTATGTAGAATTATGCTAGAATACGGTAAAGTACGCTAAATTACGTACGAATAGGGATAATATCTTCACTGAGAAGGCAAAAAACGACGACGAAACTTCAAACGGCCATAAAACGGCGCTCGAGTGTCCGATTTCAGCAAATGACCACTTTTCGGAAAGCTTGCGAAAATGCGCATGCGTCCGGACTTGCTTTGCCAATTTTCCAAATTCAGAATCGCCAAAAAACAAATAGAAGAGCCTCAAAACTTCAGTTGAAGTTTCCGATTAAGATTTTCATTTCTATTATTCAATCTACGTAGCTCAGTAAATTAGTTATGTAATAAACTTTTAGAACACCAAATTTTATTATTTTTAGAATTTTTTTTACTATTTTTTATGATTTATGAAAGATGCCACAAAATAAGCCCCATTTATACGTAATTTATCGTATTTTAGTAAATTTACCGTATTTTAGCACAAAATCGGTCCTATTCGTAGTAAAAAAACAATTCAATTTTTTAGTGTTAGATTTCAGTATTTTAGCTATTTTGATCATTTCTAAATTATTCTACACCATTTTGAAAATTTTAAATTAATGAAACAAATATTTAAAAAAACAATTCGATTTTTTAGCGTTAGATTTCAGTATTTTAGCTATTTTTCTATTAAAAAAAAAAATTATTTAGTTCGGAAAAAAATTTCCGGAATCTCTAAAAAAAAAAAATAATAATAATTTGTTAAGTTAAATTTTTTTATCCGGAATCTCTAAATAAAAAATTTTAAAAAAAAAAAAATGTTAAATCCGGAAAAAAAATTTCCGGATACTCTAAAAAAAAATGTTAAATCTGGAAATTTTTTTTCCGGTTTTGGAGTTCAATTTCCGGAAATTTTTTTTCCGGATTTAGAGGCCAAATCCGGAAAAAAAATTTCCGGTTTGGATAGTTTTCGAATTTTCAAGATAACATGGGTATTTTTTTAAATTTCCATTATTTTTTGGATATAAATAAAAAATTCGGAAAATTGAACCATAAAAATTCGAATTTTGTTTTTAATAATTTTTAGATTACTTCTTTTGATGTATCTGAAATTTTTTTAATTTATATTAAAATACGCTAAATTACTTGAAATTATGTTAATTTATGCTGAATTATACTAAATTATACTAAATTACAATAATTATGTAGAATTATGCTAAAATACGGTAAATTACGTACGAATAGGGCCTATTTTGTGCTATCTTTCATAAATCATAAAAAATAGTAAAAAAAATTCCAAAAATAATAAAAATTGGTATTCTACAAGTTCATTATATAACTAATTTACTGAGCTACGTAGATTGAACAATAGAAATGAAAATCTTAATCGGAAACTTCAACTGAAGTTTTGAGGCCATTCTCTTTGTTTTTTGGCGATTTTGAATTTAGAAATCTGGTTTAGACGCATGCGTATTTTCACAAGCTTTCCAAAAAGTGGTAATTTGCTGAAATCGGACACTCGAGCGCCGTTTTATAGCCGTTTGAAATTTCGTCGTCGTTTTTCGCCTTCTCAGTGAAGATATCATCCCTATTCGTACGTAATTTAGCGTAATTTACCGTATTTTAGCATAATTTTACATAATTATTGTAATTTAGTATAATTCAGCATAAATTAACATAATTTCAAGCAATTTAGCGTATTTTAATATAAATTAAAAAAATTTCAGATACATCAAAAGAAGTGATCTAAAAATTATTAAAAACAAAATTCGAATTTTTATGGTTCAATTTCATTCATATTGTCTCTAATAATAATAATAATAATAATAATAATAATTGTTATGGTTCAATTTCATTCAGCCAATCTGCGGTCGTGCTAAATCTGAAATTTCCACGAAACGGTGCTGTTTTGGTATTTTTTTTTCTGTGCTATATTTAAAAATTTCGGCAAATCTACCCAATCCGGAGAATAATTCTCTGGATCCAACCCTTTTCCGGAGAATTATTCTCCGGATCCGGAGAGTTATTCTCCAAATTTGTTTTTTTAATTAAATATAAAATGTTATGATTTATTTATTTTTTGTACTGAAATATTAGAAATATTTTTATATTTCTTTGAAAATAGATGAAATACTATATAATTGAATATATTAAAAAATCTACGACAAATAATCTGGATCAACATTTTTCAGATTGGACTTTTTGAGGTTGTAAGAAAAATTAAAATATTTTTTTCTGTGTTATTGGAAAAAAAATAAAATGTTTTGGATCTGAGTTATTGATCTTAATTCAAAAGTCACTTCTAAGTAAATAAAGAAAATATCTGTTGTCCCTAAGGCACCACTAATTTACTCTAAAAACTGAAATTAATTGCAAATAAAGTAAATAGAAAAGTTTAGAGAAATTGACACTCGGGATGTTAACGGAGTTCGGCAAAATGGCCTACGTCTCCGGGGCGTCGCAACCGCTTCTCGGTGCGCCTTTCTATTACCCAATGAGAAAGGTTACAACTTGTGAACCGGTGAGCCCTTACAACCAATGGGAAGTCACTCGGCCAACTAGAGTAGAGAACGAAGTCTCTAAGTTTATAATCTCAAGAGAAATAATCACAACAACTAACTTTAATCTAATCTAGCAAGATTAGTGAAGTAGATTTGAAGTTGTGTGAAGGAATTTTGAAGTTTTAGCTCTCACAACAATGGAGGGAATATTGCACAGTAAAATCGCTTTTTGAATAGCTGGGGGCGGCTCTAGTTAATTTGGAAGAAAACCTAATTGCTCTATTTATAGAGGCAGCTTCCAAAAGAGTATTCTGCCTACAATCGTTACCAACGATTGATTAATCGTTACAACGATTGGTACTAAAATGCAATTAGGGTTTCAGCCAAATTCAAAAATCTGCGAAGCTTTCATAATCGTTACAACGATTATATAATCGTTGGTAACGATTACTCTCTGGAAGAATTGTGTTATTTCTCGCATTCTGATTTTCTGTGCAGCTATTTTAATCGTTACAACGATTAGACAATCGTTGGTAACGATTGTTCCCTGACTTCAACATCAAATCTATTTTACCAATTCTATGAATTTTACAATTTAAAATCTTGATAAAACTTGATGATTTCTTCAGGATAACAGATCCAGATTGCAATTCCAATTGTCCTAAACCTGCGAAGTATCTTAACTCAAAGAAATTGTTAAATTCAATTTGTTGTATGTTTTGCAAATTAGTCAAATAGCATACTAAGAGTATTGCTTGCAACAACAATATCGTGATCCTTCTAGTACATTCAAATTGCACGATACTCAATCTATTTTAAAAAAAAATTAATCTGACAAAATGTCCGACGAAATGTTTTGATAACAATTTTTTTTCAAAATAGATGTAGTATTTTAGAATTTGAATGTACTCAAAAGATCATGATATTTTCTTTATTTACTCAGAAGTGACTTTTGAATCGAGATCAATAATTCAAATTCAAAATTTTTTTTTTTCCAGTAACACATAAAAAAATATTTTAATTTATCTTATAGCCACAAAAAATCCGGCTTGAAAAATATTGTTCCGGGTTATTTGTCACTGTCTTTCTAATAAATTCAATTATATAATATAATATCTATTTTCAAATAAATATAAAAAATATTTCTAATATTTCAATAAAAAAATAAAAAAATCATAATATTTTCTATTTTATTAAAAAAACAAAATTCCGGAGCTAGAAATCCAAATCTGAAAAATAATTCTATAGTAAGAGAATTTTGGATTTGGAAAATTATTTTTCGGAAAGAGACGCTGGATCCGTAAAATAATTTTCTAGATCTGGATGATGTGAAAATAAGTTGAAAATGGATGTAGATTTGTAAATTTTGAATTTTTTTTGAATATTCATAAAAATTTCGGAGAAGCCTCTTTGACAATGTTAGTAGCGACCAAGTCAAGGTCAGATGCTACGCCCGTTTCACAAGTGGCCGTAAAGGAAGAAAGGAATATGAAGCGTTTCTGTTTTAGATATTATTCCATCACTGTTATAAATTTTATGGATATCTCCATTTTAATAAAAGAATATATTGGTTAATATAATTTATAAAATAATTAAATAAAAAATAAATATATGGGAGGGAATAGAAAAAAAAAGTTAAATTTATATAGGGATATTGAATAGGGTGCCGCTATTTTGAGAGAAAAAATTGAATTAGTGAGAGTTAAGATAAACTTTTACCTTTTAATGTCTAATTTACCCCTATTTAATGCTAACGTATACATGGTTTGAATATTAATTATATTTATATAGGTCCGAAATAAATGATTTCACATGTTGCCTTTTTATTTGTTTTTAAAAATTACTACATAGACAACAAATTGATGCTGGCCCCAAATATATGCTCATTAAATAGTTTAAAAAATTAATAAAATTTTTGTTTACAATTTTATGTTAATACCAACCATCACATTTATAAGAACCAAATAATTATACATAGCTCTTCTTTACTTTTCTTGATTATAATGTTTGAAACATAAAAAACAAATTTAAAACTAAACAAAAACTTACTACCAAATAATACTGAGACCTATTTTTTTAAATCGAAAAAAAAACTTTATTTGCATTCTTCATTAAATTAGAATCAAAAGAATTCATTGCATACATTACTTTTATCTTTATGTACATGGCTTCTATGATAAACTCCACTAGAAAATTTAATTGGAGGGGGCTGAAACTTAAAATGTACAAATATTAATTTGTGGTTAGTGAAATTTGAATCCAAGACCTCCCAAGAACAAAAAAAAGTCTTAACCACTAGACAATAAATACACATCTAACATTTTATAAGGGGGCTAAACTATATAAAAATTTCAAAGAAATAAAAAATCAATTAAATTTCAACATACGTGATTAAAAATTTCAAAATCATGGAGTGGCTTAACACCCCTGGGCATAGTGTAGATCCGCCCCTTATGCATCCTCTGTGGTAACATAATATTTGAGTTTAGATTTGGACCTTTCAATTAGATTCAATATAATTATGCCATGCTAGTAATGTTCGGACTCTTTAATATTCGTGCAGATTTTAGTTGGACGATCCATATCTAAAATTAAAATTTGAGTTAAACTCAGACAATATGAGATTAGAGTAAAATCCACAATTAATTTATTTTTGAGTTTCTCTATGAATTATATACTTTTGAGTATTTTCATTTCTTACCATTTTGATTAACTATTAATTATGTGAGAGTTATGAAGACCATCTTGTATTAATTATTAATTACACCATAATTTAATGAAAAAAGAATTGAAGGGCATGATGAATATTTAGGTAAAAAAATCCAGCAAAACACTCATTATTGTAAAGGATGCGCTTAAAATAGCGTCACCCCTCAATATTATATGATCTATTTACGAAAAAATTGGCTATTTTGAAAATTTGAATGGAAACACCGGAAATAACGGTTCCAAAAATATAGCAGCATAACGGTTTAATAATTTTGCCGAAGCCTTAGTTTATGATTTCCCAAAAATTTAAAGAGCTTATTTAAACTGTTAAATATGATCTTCACATGAAAATATATTTGCACACTAAATTTTATTTTAAATTTTTACTATATTTTGGATAAGTAAAAGATTATTATTTTGAATGATTTATAATTTTTAAATCAAGTAATTTTCTATCTATTTAAAAAAGAATTATAAAAATGTAAAATTTGATCAACAAGTACTTTTTACATGAAGATCATAATAAATGATTCAGATCGACTATTTAAATTTTAAAAATGAAAATATAGACTATAGTACAAAATATTCGGCACTATACAAAGTACCATAGTCTCATTTTAATTTATCATTAAAATATGATTATAAAAGATAAGTTTAAAAAATTCGAAAATTAACTTTCATCTAAATATCCATTTAGAATAGAGCTAAACGTCTAAACCTAACTAAAAACAACGCTCTTTTATTTAGATTTTAATCTCATCTTTATCTAATTAACTGAGCTGAACCGTCCGATCAAATCAGACGGTTGATAGTAAGTAACCAGCAACCGCTGCTGCCCCGATCCCCTGCGTCTGTCTTTGTAAATGTGGCTTTAGATTCTCTCCATTTCGGTAACTTGTATGATTTCCCTTTTCGTTCAGTACTCTGAGAACTTTCATGAGTCCGAAAGTGATATGGTTTGACTAGGTTTATATATCTTTCAAAGGAAAAATGATCAAACAGGAGCGAAAATTCTTGTCAGTTTATACTTTATACCAACCCCACTGGTCTCAATATTTACTGTATGCAAATTGCTCTCGACAAACTAAGTTATCGGTCACTGTTTTAGGCCGACATTTTTAAAAATACCCTAAGTTAATTACAGATTAATGAATCTGCCCACGATTGCTCAAGAATTTTAAATATGTCCAAATCGGTCATTTAATGGCCGGTCCCGATTAAAATTCCCAACCGGCTATTTAATGGCCGGTTCTGTAATTTTTTTTTTTTTTTTTAGAGACAACGAGAGCCTGCAAATTACATTAGAATGGACTACAAGCTAGAAAAAATATAATTAGTTCTACTTCTTAAAACGACCCTTGAAAGTACATGGAACAAAGTCATCATCAGATTCTGTCGGATCTGGACCAGACACATCAGGCGGAGTGGCAGCTTTACCAGCATAAGTACACGGAACGAACTCATCGTTCGATGCTGGAGGCTTTGGATCAACTTTTTTTTTTTTTGAAAAATAGCCGTAGGGGTTTTCCACAAAGTCATCGTCCGAAATTAGCGATGAGGTAATATATCCCTTACTCCCCGGTTTGCAATACTTACATTTATTTTCTCCCTTATTTGTACCTCGATCAGTAGTTGACTTTATCTCGGTTTTTACCTTGATCTCTTTTTCTTTACCTCGATCACTTGACCCTCATCTCGCTAGGCCACGATTGGACGACCCACCTCGCTCTCTATTGTTCATACCTTTGGCCCTTTCGAATATTGCCTTTTTTGCCAATAAAATCGTCTTCTCCTTCTCTCTGTCCCTTTCTCCCTTCTAATTATACCGATTTGAGGTAATTGTGAGGGGGAGAGAAAGAAATATGGGTATTTATAGGGTCTGAATCAGGGGACCGGCCATTTAATGGTCGGTTTCCCTTTTAATTAGGGACCGTCCATTAAATGGCCGGTCCGGACATATTAAATAAAAAAATGTAATTGTGTAGGGCTAAATCTATGGTCTTTTTATTTACTTTAATATTTTGCGTAAGTATTTTCGATTCAGTTTTTATGTTTTAGTATAATTTGACGTACTTGGTGTTTTATGTTTGTGTTTCTCCTACTATATTTTTGCGTACTAGTATTTTGCGTAATTATTCCGGAAGTTAGAACAATGAAACATAGAACAATAAAATAATAAAATACGAAACATAAATCAATAAAATAATAAAACACCAAACATAGAACAATAAAATAGTAAAACACCAAATGTAGAACAATAAAATAGTAAAACACCAAACATAGAACAGTAAAATAACAAAACTATAAAAAATAATAAAATCAGCGCCGCCACGGAGAAGGGGACCATCGCTCAGTTGGAACTCCAGCGTTCGCTCGCTGTGGCCAGGCTCTATCTCTCGGTGTGACCACATGAGCGTCGGCCTCTCTATACATCCTATCGGCAGTATCCCAGGCAGACTCACGCGTAGAGACTGTAGGGTTTTGACGGTTCAAACCCATTGATTAAGTCTGTTGGGGTTTTGACTGTTCAAACCCATTTGTTTGCTTAAGATGCAGAAAGAACGTAAAACAAAAATTTTACTTCTAACTTAAGCCAAGGATTAAAGAGGTATGTCAGAAAGAGTACCGAACGTTCATGTTCCCGTCTTTCTCTTGACAAGCCCTTTTAATCCTTTACAGATCTACTCCATGATTGATTTCTAAAACTTAAATCTACTTAACAATTAAATAGATTAATATAACATTTATACCTCGTATCCAAATTCCAATTGGATTGCAGACCGAGCGAGAAGAGCGACATCTGGGAATGACTCGTCTCAGAGCACCAGACGTCTGGTGCCTCTATCGGTTATCCACCAGGACTAACCGGAGAGCGGTTTATTTCTTTTGCCAGAAATACTATAAACTGCGGGATTCTGCAAAAACACTATTCACCGAGAAAAGACGAAAACACGTAATCACGAATTTGCAGTTATTCAGATTCACTAATAAGCAAAACTGAAACACCGTGAAATTCGAGAAAATACTATTCACCGATCCCGTAAATATTCTTCTCAACAACTCGCAAGATTATACGTCAATTACGTATAATTTCCTTTTCTCAACCGAAACACTATTTGGGAGAGAAACCGAGAAAGAGAGAAAATAGATTACCGAACTGATCAGACAGATTCGATATCTCAGAAATTAGTATTCTATTCTCTACCCCTACCCCTCTATTTATAGGTCTAAAATGGACATGAAATGACCATTTTGCCCTCAGGTGGATATGGATGATGACGTGTCATGTGGATAGGGATGATGACGTGTCATGTGAATAAGGATGACATGTGAAAAGACCAAAATGCCCTCAGCCCAAATTCAATTAATATCAATATAATTATTCTGAACAATTATATTTCTTGCGGTTGTTTGTTTCGGTGACTTTTATACAACGTGTCGTGCATGTTTATAAATTAACCGTTGTTTTTACTTGTCATTTAAATGACATTTATAATTTAATTATATCAAGTATAATTAATTATTGTTGGATTTTGAGGCTACCCAAAGCCATTAGGCTTAAGCTGCGGAAAGACCGTAAAACAAAATTTTTACTTCTAACTCAAGCCAAAAGGATTGAAGTGGTATGTCGGATAATCTACCGAGAGTTACATACCTGTTCAATCATTTTCTTAGATTAAAACCC